>BPLQ01008871.1:0-59849 GCA_021605075.1 Caerostris darwini
GGTATCGCCATCTAGTGGGTGAATTGTGTACTAATTTGTTGAATACAAATATTTTATTTTATGTTTATATTTACGGATATACAAAATAAAAACGAGTATATTAAATTGGTATTATTAACATTCGTATGGAGCAGATATAAAATAGACTATTTATACTTCTTATATTTTATTCAATGTCAGATAATTTTTTTTATTGTATGACGAAGTGATTGTTTGATAACTTTGTTATATGACGTAGTGAAAAAAATAATGCAAAATAAATGAATGTATATAATATAAAATAAACTTTTCTTCTAATTTAAATATTTTTTCATTCAATAAAACTACAAAAACTTACGCAAGCAAGTTATTTGCGCACTTGTTAACTTTAAAATTAAAATTTTACAAATTAAACTGATAGTTTTATAAAATTAACGTATTCTCATTTAAAATAAAATAATAACCTTTACGATTTTAATATCACATTGTTCGATTTGTGTCCCATTCAATTAGCAAATAATCACCAACTACCATGGCGGAGATTCAAATTCGAATTCGTTGGCAGCCTGCGTTGTAGTTACTGCTTTCAGAAGTGATGGGAAAGCATCGATGGGGACTGTAAATGTCTCGCATCGACAGTTAGATTGACTGGTGGGAGTTTTTCTGGGTTCCATATAATTTGAGCTGTTTTCCCTAGAAGTTCTTTCTTTTCCCTATATTTGCCTAAAAGTTCTGAAGGTAATGGTAAATGAAGGAACATTTCTGCAAGGTTCTCATCATAGCATCGCTTACATAAAAAGATCAGCATCAGTTCAGATAAAAAAAGATCGACACTAATATTTTCCTCATACTTCGAATGCCATCCATTTTTTTAAAAAAAGGATATGGCACAAAATATTTTAAAAAAAAGAATAAATATAAAATGTAATGTATTATTACAAATGTGTTTAACCTTTTTAAATTGCCTAACCATGGCATGGTTGATAAAAGTGCAAATTTTGTTTTCTATTCTTATTGTTACTGTACATCAATGGACCGCTTATAGAAAAGAAAGGCCGATCCAACGGATTATGAAGAAAGCAGATTTCCTTCCGGAAAGGCTTTTAGAGGTAGTTCCCCTAAATGTGCATGCCGTCTGAGAGGGAATTCTTACAAGGTAACCTGGCTGCCCAAACTCTTATAGACGTGCACATATAGGGAATAGATTATAGACGTACATATACTACTGTGTCCTAAAATTAAGACCAATTTTCAATTGGCTTTGTGAGACGCTTCTGGCGATTTAATAGAGCAAAGAACTTGCATCCAATTTTGTTTGCTGAAACGTATAGAATGTTGCAGAAGACATTCGGTGAGCATTCCTATATCGGAAAGAAATGTTTAGAAGATATATAAATAGTTCAAAGAAGTCAGAGAACACCATTGAAGATGAAGAGCCCTCTGGTCGACCATCCACCTCAACCGACGAAGCTCACCTCCAAAAAATTAAAGATTTGGTGCTTGCAAACCGTCGATTTACAATTAGAGATGTTGCAGCTGATGTTGGAATTTCAAAAGGATCGGTCAGTTCCATTTTGGACCTCAAGCGCGTCAAATCTCGATTGGTACCGGAAACACTGAATGCGTCAGCTCACACTGCATTGATTCTTCGTGACTTTTTTGCCAAAAATGAAACCTATATCGTTCCACAACCACCTTTTTCACACCGTGCAACTTCTGGTTATTCCCTAAACTCAAAAGACCACTCCGGGGACACCGGTGTGAGTCGATTCAACGTGAATCGTCGCTAGCTTTGAAAGCCAGCCCTGCCGATGACTTTTTAGCATGCATTGAGGAGGGGAAAAAACGTTGGCATAAGTGCATTGTGTCCGGTGGGTAAAGAGTTTTTGAAAAAAAAATTGGTCTTACTTTTTGGGCACAGTAATACATAATCACGGAATCCTGGAATAATGCGCCATGGAAGATGCATAATGGAAGAATGCACCATGGAAGATTCAAAACGAAAGAATGCACCATGAAAGCTCCTCGTTTATGAATGTTTTCGCCGAAGAATCGAGACTATGTCCTCCTGCTCGTTAGCTATACACATTGCTATTGTGCTATGAATTGATGAAGCTCAGTATTTGGAAGAAGAGATTACTGGTTCGATTTCCATCTGGTCAACAAAGTCCATTAAAATGATGGATGGACATGAATATGTGTGATGCAAGAATTTTTTTCTAGTTTGCCGTTTCTACGTCTTACCTGGTTATCTTTAGCAAAGCTATCAGGAAGACATTCCTTTCCTTTGATTGATCTTTTTAAATTGCCTAACCATGGCATGGTTGATAAGAGTGCAAATGTTGTTTTCTGTTGTTATTGTTATTGTACATCGATGGACCACTTATGTAAACGAACGCCCCCTACAAATTATGAAGGAAGCATATTTCCTTCCGGAAAGGCTTTTAGAAGTAGTTTCCCCATATGTGCATGTTGTTTGAGAGGAAATTCTTAGCAGCCTAACCTGACTGTCCAAACTCTCATACACATGCACATATAGAGGAATCATGGAAGAATGTACCATGGAAGATGCATAATGATTTGGTTTGTCGTTCTACGGTCATTTCGTGCATACTTTTGGTTAATTAGACCCGGACCTACAGTTTAACGTGGATTCCGAACCCCTCACAAACATCCCTGCCACCGCCAGGATTCGAACCTGAAGTCTGTGGTACCATAGGACTAGCCAATTGGCCATCAGGCTGCAATGTATAATAGAAGAATGTACCGTGGAAGATGCATGAAGGAAGAATATACCATGAAATGCCCTCGTTTATGGAAGCTTTCGTCAAAGTAATCAAACCTAAGTCCTCCTGCACGTTAGCTGTACACGTTTCTATTGTGCCACGAATCGATGGAGGCTCAGTATTTGGAAGAAGAAATTACTGGTTCGATTTCCGTCCCATCAATAAGGATCATTAAAATGATGGATGGACACGCATATGTGTGATGTGAGTATTTTTTTTCTAGTTTTTCTCACGTCATACCTGATTATCTTTAGAAAGGATATCAGGAAGCCATTTCTTTCCTTTGATAGACCTTTTTATATTGTGAATGTAGTGCCGAATGTAACACTTCAAAGCCTGGTCAAGTGCCTGGAATAATACGACAAGAAAAAGCTTTTAAAAATTTAACTTATTCAATTCCTTCTATTACCTCACACTTTCCCTATATATGTCTTGTTCAAATTTTCAATCTTTAATAAAATACTTTTTATTCATCCACTCAAGTTCAGATACAATTTTTGAACTTGTAGTGGATGACACTGGACGTTAATACAGTTTTTTCAAATATTAATTCAGTAGTTAAATTTAATTAATTAATTTTAGTTTTTTTCTAGATTTAAGTTGCATGTATCTACCAATAGATGGGGCCAGATAAACTTCAAAAAACGAATGAAATTTATTTATTAAGGACTTTCTGCAATAGAGTGAAAAAAAAGTAGGAATTGACTTTAAAATTTTTTTTATATATATATTATTTGTTTTAATTAAAGCTGTAATGGAAATACCCATTCAAAAGATGGAATATTGATTGTGAAAACCGTGAATATAAGCTTAAACATGACATTTTGCAATTAAAAATCGTAGATATCACAATAAAACATTAAAAAAGTTCTCATCCGTGTGATCCTGTCTCTAAATAGAAATATATATATATATATATATATGACCCGAATAAAAAAAAAATTTTCATTAAATTCTCAAGAGGAATACTATCCTTTCACATTTCAAAAGCAGTTTGAGATCAAATCAAAACAGTAATTTTTAATCAGCATTTTCAAATTATTTATCTCCAGGGTGTCACAGTACCAAGATTACGAATTTCTGAGTGGAGTTAGGTATTACCTAGATAAATTAGAATTACGTAGATTAATGGGTCAGAATGCTTTCCAGGCGCTGTAAATAGCGTATCACATGTTCGGCAGTACAGAGCATTCTGTCGGAGACTCTTTATTTCACACATTGACGCATCAGCGATGATCATAGGAACTCAGAACTAGCAAATAAGCATCTGACTTATGGGGGTTTTGAAGTACAACGAGCAAGCCACAACGTTGCCTGATGAGATGTACTGCCAAAATAGCTCTTTGAACATCTGTACCAGCGATTATATGAGAGGTGCTCTTTTTAGAATGCCATCATGAATCGTGAAAAAAGGGTACAGGCTCCAGAAAGTGTACTATGTCTGGAGTCTGTACCCTTTTTTCACGATTTATGATACTACGTGATATATATGATATGATATACACAGTCCAGTCATATTAATGTGACCACCATCTACTTTCGACGTCAACGTGAAATAACCAATCACAAAAGACAGGTGGCAGCACATTGCAGTAGAGTGTAAATAAAGAATACCACTTAAATACCACATTCAACACTCCACTTAAAGCTAGAATATACAAGACTGTATATTCGGGCTTTTGACAGGTGGTCACATTAATGTGACTGGACTGTATATATATATATATATATATAGGATATGATATGATACTATAGTGTACTATGTCAAGTAGTTGAACAGTTCAAATTCAAACACGTGATCTATACACTATAATATTTCGTTGAAGCATCTGGAGGATTGCGCTTGAAAATGACATGCATTCAAAGTTCGTGTTAGCATTGATATTTGTGCTTGTTGTTGTTGAATTACTATACCTTTGTTACTATTGACCTTGTTACTTTTTATATATCTTGATTAACAAACTGCTTATTTACTTACATGGTATCTTTCATATCTGTGTAGCCGGGGTTCCTCTGGCCCTCTAACAAGAGAGTCCCCCAAGGGCGTTCAGGAGAAATGGTTAGTCGGCCTCGAGACTCTCACCCAAGAGGAAGTACAGCTCAACCTGCGTTAGCACTGAAAAAGTTTAGTTTATAGTCTCTTATCTCGAGAGGAAATATATTTAACCCAACTCTGCCTATCAGTGGGCCTATAGACTCTCACCCGGAGAGGAAGTATATTTCACGCATCAAATGCGTATCTAGAGTATCGTGTTTTCGGCTTAGAAGTGAAATCCTTCCATGAATAAGTATATGTTTTTAATGTGTAAAATATTGAATGTCTCTAATTGTATGTGTGTGGTGTTTGTCCGTGCGTAAATAATGCTGTGAGTTCTCCAACATGTACTTCAATTTAACCACATCCAATTACAATCTAGTTGCCCAACTTGCACACTATCAGTTCAGTTTTCTGTATATATTATAGCGTCAGGAAAGCATGTCAACCTTGTGCTTCCAATTCATCTAAGTGTACCTTATCTCTTCTAGACATTCCTAAACTTGTTGCTGAGGCACTAAGTTTACAAGAGTACTTTCTCTGATATTCTCTTTAATTTCTTTCCCTTTTTTAAAAAAAAAAAAAAAAAAAAAAGTTGGTTCAAATAAAAAAATCAATGTACTTTTAATAACTTTTTTAAACAATTCAAAATAATAATTATTAATGAATTTTTACTATAATAATTAGATTGATAGGATCCGAGATATTCATACATTTATTCATCCTCACAATAAGAATCCTAAAACTTTAATTTTTTTTTCTAAATGACGTTCAATTTCTTTCATTAAATCAGCACTCTTATTATATCCTAATTATGAAACTATGCCAATCAGACTTTTACAACCCAGCTCGGTTAACCATTTAATGTTGAAGCCAACTACCTTCATACCATCATGTTAAACTAGTGGAAACGCTTATGAAACATGCCTTAAAAATGTCGGTTGAACAAAAGAAAAACAATTTCATGCTGAAGTCAACTACTTTTATTTCATCACGTTAAACCAAAGGAAATTCTTATGAAGCAAGTCTTAAAGACGAACGGCTGAATAGAAGATAGACAATTCCATCTTGTGCCTCTTCCAACCACTTTCATTTCATGAAATTAAATCAAAGGAAACTCTTATGACACATCCCTTGAAAAAAACAATTCCATGCTGAAGTCAACGACTTTCATTTCATGTAAAACCAAATGAAATTATTGTGAAACAAGTCTTAAAGACAAACAGCTGAACAGAAGATGGACAATTCTATCCTGTCTCTTCCTGAACAATTCTATTCCAACCACCTTCATTTCATAAAGTTAAATCAAAGAAAACTCTTATGACACATGCCTTGAAAAAAAACAATTCCATGCTGAAGTCGACAACTTTCACTTCATCAGTTAACCAAATAACTTATCTTGTCACACTTCCAACCACCTTCATTCCATCAAGTTAAACTAAAGGAAACTCTTATGAGACATGACTTAATGATAAAAGAAGACGGAAATCCAATGTTGAATCTGTTCATTTAAATCAAGAGATTCAATTCAATGTTAAAGCCTTTATTTCATTAAATTGAAACTCTTATAGCACATGTCTAAAATATGAAAGGGGAAACAGAAGTTGAATAATTCTGTGTTGAAGTCAATCACATTCATTCTATAAAATTAAATCAACAGAACATGTGACACACATCTTATGAACAGTTGTAGACTGTATTTCAACACTTTAAATGAACTCGAGCAGATTGCTTAAGATTCTGTTGAGTTTGCTAATCGGTTACTCGATATTTAAAGACATCACAAATACATGAACCATCTTCAAATTTCAGACAACACAAATACAATATCAAAACAATTAAAAAAATTTAAAAAGGTGCCACCATTAAATTCATAATTGTATGGAAATAGTTCTTGAAATAGCGCATAATTTTTCAAAGTTTTAGTTTTATCACCGCTAACTGAAACACTTCAATTCAAACAAAATGGGATTAGCAATCAAAAAGGATAACTGGTGGAGATCCCTAATTACTCAAGAACTTTTTAATAACATGTTTTAAAGCAATCTATTCAGCATTTTCAATCATTCATTAAAGACAAAAAAATTTTATGGAGCATTAATTCGATGGTTTGTTTAATGAAAACATTTTCTTTTAATTTTCTAATAGACGAAAAAATATCTTAAGCTACGTCTAGATCTGAAAGTAAATTGTTTGTTTGACCATTCTCAAATTTAATCCTTAGCGAATTTCTTAATTCGCATTTTGTTCAGAACTAAAAGCATTATTAAGAACATTACTTACTCTTCCTACAAGTGAAGTTAGTAAGGAAAGTTCATTTTTCGAGGTTAGCAAATACTTACGTTCAGTAAAGTCACAAGTTGGCTACTTGACAATTTGTCAATATTAAATGTTAAAGATATTGCATCTGAATTTAGTTCTATAAGAGTTGAAGAAGTAAATTCATAATTGCATAATATTAATTTTTTCATGATTATAATTAATAAAATATTAAATTTTAAGTTCCTCTACTTCTTAATTTATTAAATTACAATAAATATGAAAAAATAGATTTCAGGATTGAAAAAACAGCATTGACAGATTACTTTCCATTGCTGTTTTCGACTATGGCGTTCGAAAATTATTCCAAAAATTATTGCCCTAACTTAAAAAAAAACATTTCCATCACACGATTACGTAGTTAATAATACATAAAAATTTACCCTCGCCCACAACGAAAAACAACGTGATTCTGTTGTTTTCAACTTTATCCTATACTTAATTAAAGTCTTGTATTTGTTAGTTTCCTAACACAGCGAAAAAAATGTAAATACCAAACTATTTTATTTGCCCTTGTAAACAAGCTAATAAATCACCTGCTCTCCTCCATAACAGCATACTGAAGGAACAAGGGATATTAGAATAGTTTAGTGTCACTTGTTAGCGAGATTTTTATTTAATTAGGACAATCAAAGAGATGATTTGGAGCCAGTGTTATACTACCTAGAGGGGAAGGGACTCTTTATTTGGCCTTATTATATCTGATGCTAGCAGATATGATTCTACGTTTCCAGGCTACAAAAAAAAAAAAAAAAAAAAAAAATACTGCCAAATTTAATAAAGAAAAATGTCTGTACATATTTAAAGGTTGTAATAAAAGTTGTAAAGATTGTGATGCAAATTAATTACGTCTTAGTTAATGCAAATTACCTAAATAGAAGAATCATCTTTACCAAAAAATTCTAATAGTTGTTTCTTTTCCTTTTTTTTTTTTTTTTTTCACCTTTAATCTGTTATCATTTTTTTTTTTAAATATACTAATCGTAATTTGGAAAACAATTTGAAAACTAATCCTGTAAATTTGTTATTTTATTTTTTCACAGTAGCTTAATTATCTGCGCCAGTCTGTTAAACTAAAAATCATTTCATGCATTTTTATTAAACTATAGCAAGGTCAGCTTTTGATTGAATTTAACAAGATTCTTTTTTGTGAGATTTAGGAATTATATCAAACAGGGTAGAACAATTTTTGCTTCTTATATACAATTAAGCCATTAAATTAATCAGAACTATGATGAAAATTAATGCTTTGTAAATATATAGTAAGAACATTTAGGTCAGAGTATATATAGTTTTTGAATACTTTTTGTATCAAAACAATTACTTCTTGAAGTAGAAGCAAACTTAAACCCCCTTTTAAAATTTTTTTAAATGATGTAAAAGTAATTTTTTTTTCGTTAATATAAAACACCGAAATTTAAAGCATATTTCCAATCAATCCTAATTTTTGAGTATGTGACATATCAACGAAAAGCGTGTTTTTTAGTTTTTTTAAACTATTAATTTATTTTTTACTTTTTAGCTTGATTAACTCTAAAAGCGTGCTTTTTTAGTTTTTTTAAACTATTCATTAATTTTTTACTTTTTAGTTTGATTAACTCTGAAAGCATGTTTTTTAACTATAATATTTAAATGAGGTCCCGGTACGGAGGAGTGGAACTATAGTTGTTACAATAATGTAATTGTGAGTAAAACAAAGGCTAAAGGTGAATAGTCCGTTGTGCCACTGTCCCATGTAGGTTTGAATGTCTTTACTGAATACTTATATTCTACAAGGGTTAAATTGCTCTTCATAAGTTAAAATAAATCTCTAATCCTGGCGATCCTAATCATGATGAGATAATAAACTATTTTATTGTCGTCGGTCCTTGATAAGTCTACAACGTTTAAATAAAATCTGATCGCTTAAAGTAGGGCAAAATCGAGCCCAAAGAGTCAGTTACAAACAAACAAACAAACAGGTGAAACTAATATAGAAGCGTATTAAAAAGAATCAACTGTTTTCTTTCTGAAAGATGCCTGTAAATGTTTCTTTGCAGCTTAAATAGTGTATATGAGGAGAAACAGATCTCCAGGGGAAAAGGTCAGTTACATACATACATACATGCATACAAACATGCAGGCGAAGCTAATAAAAGCGTATTAAAAAGAGCTCAGATATAATTTCTACTTAACATTTTATTCTGAAATGTTATGGTTCTGTTCTTCCTAAAAATATTAAAGTCGGATATCTCAATGGCCTGTCCAGCCTTAAATCCTAAAACCACTAAGATGCTTCAACTGTCAATGGTATGGTCATTCAAAATTTTCTTGGAGAAGTAAAACAACAGGCTCAAATTGTGATACCTTGGTTACACCGATACAGCATGCAAAAAATGTCAGCAACCATAGCTATCCAACTCTAAAAGCTACCCTCTGCGGCAACTAGAAAAAAAAAACCACGAAGTAAAAATAACTCAGAATTTACCTTATCCTGAAGCAAGAAAACTAACCAGTTACTATGTATGCCGAGATAATGAAGCAAAATACAATGTCCACAACTTTTTCCGAAGTTCGATTTACAAGTTCAGTTTCCGTAATAACAAGTAGCAGTATAATAGGAATAATTTGTCCACCACTTAAAAAGATGAAACCACTTTCCCATCAAAACCTAAGCATATAGACTTGGCTATTTCTGTCAATTTGATACATGTTCTGTATACTTCTATTTATGTTAACTGTACTACTATTAGTACTCAGAAATCTTCATCAAACTGCTAAAATTAAACCAAATAAGCAAGTCCATTTAATCACCAAAAAAGAACGTTAGCTAAGAATAACTAATCGGGCAAAAGGAAAAAAAATAGACAACCTGAAATAGAATCCAAAGAAGATATTACTAAATAGAAAAAGATTTTAAAAATCGTCTTCTCGTCCATCAGTCGTCAGAATCAGAAACTATGTCAGAGGAAAGTTCTTCTAATAATAGTAATGTTATAAAATATAATGAGAACAAAATGGCCTCTGAGCGATTTGGTTTTTTTTAATCAAATATAGTTGTAATTAATATTTTAATCATGTGAATAGAAGCTGTTTTGTTTTAACATGAACTGTGATTAAATTATAGTGTAATACTATTGTCCAAAAAGTAAGACCAATTTTCAATTTAAAATTCCCGGGGCTTATGGAATTTCAATATTTTTTTTTTCTTTCTAAGGCTGCTGGCCCGGTCCTTGACATCTGTGTGAAATTTGACATCAAAATATTCATTAGTGTTCGAGTTCTAAAACTGATTCCGGCGATTTTTCAAATGTCTGAATTAATTGAGCAAGGAACTTGCATTCAATTTTGTTTTCAGAAACGTATAGAATGTTGCACAAGGCATTCGGTGAGCATTCATATATCGGAAAGAAATGTTTAGAAGTGGTATAAACAGTTCAAAGAAGGCAGAGAAAGCGTTGAAGACGAAGAGCCCTCTGGTCGACCCTCAACCTCAACCGAGAAACTCACATCCAAAAAATTAAAGATTTGGTGCTTGCAAACTGTCGATTTACAATTACAGACCTTGCCGATGATGTTGGAATTTCAAAAGGATCGGTCCATTCCATTTTGAGCCTCAAACGCGTCAAATCTCGGTTGGTACCGAAAACACTGAATGCGCCAGCTCGCACTACATTTATTCTTAGTGACTTTTTCGCCAAAAATGAAACCCATATCGTTCCACAACCACCGTATTCACACCGTGCAAATTCTGGCTATTCCCTAAACTCAAAAGACCACTCCGGGGACACCGTTTTGAATCGATTGAAGAGATTCAACGTGAATCGGGGCGCTTTGAATGCCATCCTTGCCGAGGACTTTTTAGCATACATTGAAGATTGGAAAAAATAGTTGTAAAAATAGTACATTGTGTCCGGAGGGGATTACTTTGTAGGCGATGATGTAAATTTGGAAGAATAAATAAAGAGTTTTTGAAAAAAAAAATTAATTGGTTTCACTTTTTGACCACAGTAGTACTTTATCATTTTATGAAACTAGTCTTAATAGAATGTTTTTTGCTATACAATACAAACTGGTTTTAGTAAACATGGGACGAGTTTGAAAATTTATCATTAAAATGTGACATGTGAATTAACAAATTTTTAAGTCATTTTTTATCACTAATTTTAAGAAGTTTTTGCAAGGTCCGCAAATTTAATTGATTTTATAAAATTGTAACCTTTTTTACGAAGTGTTTGGTGCAACTTAACTAAAACCAATGAATTAACCAATTCCGATAACATTGGTATTCTAAAATATAGTTACAGAATGTTTTAACTTACTGACATTGTAGTGTTGAGGAGACTGTGTCCCATGTTTATATCAAGAAGCAGTTTATCCTCCATGTTAATGCTTGCTGCATTTCAATTATTTGCCAGTTTTCGAAAAGTTTGACATAGCTGACATTCTTTAAGATTTGATTTTTCGCTCTACGGTCATTTTGTGCACACTTTAGGCTAATTAGACAAGGACTTACAGTTTAACGCGGATTCCGAACCACTCACAAATATCCATGCCACCATCAGAATTCGAACCTGAAGCCTGTGGTACCAAAGACCAAAGCGCTAGCCAATTGGCCCTCATGTCGCACATTCTTTAAGGAGTTAAAGAGGGACAACAGTATTGAAGCAATGGAAAAATAATTTAATTCTGTATTTTATGTGATTCTGGCAAAGGAAATTCCGGATTTGAATCTGACTGATAAAGAGGACCAACGATGGTTATTCAGGTTACTGCTTGAGAGTTTTGGTATTTTGAGTATCATTGTATTTGGGAAAGGCGAACAACCCTTTCATGATGTAACTTGTGCCTGCTTTACAGGTGTACTTTGATACGATCTGTAAAAAAACATAAAAGGATTATAAGGACTTTTGAAAATTTTTAGTTTATAAAATCTATTAGCATCAAAAAATGGTTAAATATAAATAAGTATAGTAAAAAACAGTCCTTAAACTATTATTATCTTAAATGTACAATTACAGAAGTTATCCTAAACACTCAAAAGAATATGAAGGACTTTTACTGATATTATCAAAGGGAATATAAAGATTTTCACACAGAACATTCAGTTAAGGTAAATATAACTTGAAGGTGTAATTTAAATGCCTATTTGACAGGCAGATTTTTCAATAAATTATTCATGTGAATGACATAATAGAATTTTATTTCCAGCTGTTTTTGGAAAGAAAAAAAGCTAGACATATTTTATGCATCAAATTCGTATTTTATTTATTCTGATACTTATAAAATACAATTGAGGCTGGCTGAAACTATAAAATCGAATCTGATAATAAAGTGACAAAAAATTTTTCTTAATGCAATTATCTATGTGCACCCTCTCCTTAAGCATCAAAAAATTCTATCCAAACTTCTTATTTTTCAATATTAATATATATAGCATAGCTGCCAACATTCGAGAATGAAAATTCAAGAGACTTATACTTGAACAGATATCACGACAAAAAAAATTAATGTGAGGATTTTTTTACAGGGAATTTTAAGTAAAATAGGAATTTTACAAATTAATCACTTCAATACTAAGAATAAATTATAAGGAATAAAATAAAAAGTAAAAAATTGCTTTGAGACTTAAAAATATTTGCCTTTCTCCGAGTAAAGACTATTTGAAACAGATGCATTTTCTCAAATAAAATTATTGATTAATTAAAATAAATCTTTTATTATTTATAGTTATTATTTTTCTTGAATAAATGAAATATATAAATAGCTTTACCATAACTGATATACTTTGATACGGAACATGTAAATACATAATTGTTTTTTTCTAATGCAGCTGGCAAACACTTAGACAATCGTCTTAGGTGCCCTAAGGCAAGCGCTGCACAGACGTTACTCACTTAGCACAACTCTGGAGGTGAGTGTAGCTTGAAGATAAGCTACGGATGCAGAGTAACAACACCACCGCAACGCTCTACGATCCTGTAAGCCCGGGAACTACACGGTTTAAAATGGATTCCGAACCACTACAAAAATCCATGCCATCGCCGGGAATCGAACGCGAAACCTGCGGTATCGAGCGCTAGCCATTCGACCATTCAGGGCCCTTTGTAAATACATAATAAACATGAAAGAAGTGAGGTATGCAGTTTTATTTTTGCTTGATAAAAAAAATTCCTACAAATTAACAATTTGATAAAAATGAATACAATATAAAAAGAAAAAATTCTATGCGTTTTTTTTTTTTTTTTTTAACTTGTCATATTTTAGAATTCACTTTAATTTATTATTTTTTCTACAGCATAATTATAAAATTGGATGCTAGTGATTTTACAATTATGATAAAAATTCAAAATTACTTTGTTCCTTCTTACAATTTGTTTCTTGAATGCTACCATTGAATTGACATTAAGGTAAATATTTTTTCCGCATTTGCAAAGAAGGCCGGAACGGTAATGCTTTTTCGATTTCGAGGTGAGAAAACGGTCCATAATTCTTCTACCTCACACGAGTCATGACTCAGTTAAACTTTCTTTCCTTCTTTTGCAAACGGCCTTGCACTATTTCAAAATGGCAAGCTTTCGAGATGAGATCTTTTTACGCTTCTAAAACGTTTTATTTTTACATTTGACATGGATTATTTTACCAACAGGGATTTTCTTCAGAATTCTCCTCATTTCTACCGCAAAAATCACTTTTTAAGGGAATTTTTTTTTTTTTCCTAAATATAATTCAGGAGTCTCCCAAATAAATCGGTAGTTTGGTTTGTCCCTCTACTCTTGTGCACACTTTAAGCTAAACAGATCGGGAGCTACAATTTAACGTGAATTCCGAACCACTCACAAACATCCATGCCACCGCCACGATTCGAACCTGGAACAGTGGTACCAAAGGCCAGAGGAATAAATCGGTAGAGTTGACATATATGATATAGTAACTTGAATGTTTCATTCTATAAATAACAACTATGTTCTAATGTAGCTGGCAATACAGAGACAGTTAATCTTTATGCCATAAGAAAAGACTGCACCGCCGTTACTCATTTAGCACTACCCAGGGGGCACGTGTAGCATGAAGATAGGCTACGGACGCGAATAGCACTACCCTCACAACGCTCTGCGATCCTATTAGACCGGGACCTACGGTTTAAAATGGATTCCGAACACTACAAATATCCATGCCACTGGCGGGATTCGAACCCGAAACATGTCACTCTACGGCTATCTTGTGCACACGAGGGCTAAATAGACCAGACTGTGGTATAGAGGGCCAGAAAGCTAGTTACTCGTCCATCAGGACCCTTAACAATCAATTGTATAAGAATATTAATATTAATTTCATAGCAAAAATAATAATTTTATTACTATCAATAAGCAATGAATATTTCCCCATATTATAGGTTGTTGCGATTTGATAGTAACTAAATAATATAGGGGGGGGGGAGGGGATTAATAATAGCAATAGCCACATAAACATTTGTATGCAAGGAAGTTTTTTTTTTTGCCTTCTTATATTAAGTTTTTAATTTAAAATTTAGAATTCTCAACTAATCAATGGTTCATTTACTATTAAATCAATTACTGGTAGAATTTAAGCATAAATTTATGTTCTTCTAAAATTTCTTCATTTATTTATAGAGAATATGCCACACTGTCTTCAACACACCACAATTTGAAAACCACTATCTTCTTATTGTAGATTATTACGGAGATCCTTGGCCGCGTAGCAGCCACTAGCTCCTTCACTATAAAATGTTGAAACATAGCAGTGCCCTTTGAGTTAATAAGAAAAATAGATAATTAAATGCCCTTTTTTTAAAAAAAGATTTATTTATTCAATAAAATTATAAAATGACAAATAAATTATAGTTGCATGTAATAAAACAGAATGAGTAAAGGTCAAATTAGGAGAAAAAATAGCTTAGGAGAAAAGAGCGAACTTTTTTCATCCAGGCAGTTGTAAGGAATTAATTTAAAATATTTAGAACAGTGCGAGGTCTTTTGCTATGTTTGCGGGAAGAAATATCATAATCGTAATTTTGTAGGATATTTTAAACGGGGTTATTGATGTTTCGCATATCATTATAGAATTTAGTAGAAATTTTGTGAATAAATTGTCTTAAACTTGGAATCGAGAGAGCTCGTCTAATATCGTCATTACGAAAGTACCAGGGTGAATTCGTTAACATTCTGAGAGTTTTGTTCTCAAGCCTTCGAATAATTTCCAAATTAGTACGTGCGACAGAACCCCAAACTGGGCTTGTATAAGCTAATACTGGACGGAGATAAGGTAGAATTAGAATTTTGAGATTAAGAGGTAAAGCTGAATTTCTGAAAGGTGCATTTAGAGCACTTCTTCGAACGTTCGCAAGAACGAGAAAGTATTCGAATCCTGGCAATGGTATAGTTTGTCTCTCAACGGTCATCTTGTGCACACTTTAGGCTAAATAGGCCGGGACCTACAGTTTAACGTGGATTCCGAACCAATAACAAATATCCATGCCACCACCAGGTTTCGAACCTGAAGCCTTCTGTACCAACGGCCAGAGCGCGAGCCAATTGGCCGCTGGTAATGGCATGGATGTTTGTTAGTGGTTCGGAATCCACGTTAAACAGTAGGACTCAGTCTAATTAACCTGAAATGTGCAAAAATTGACGGTAGAGCAACAAACCAAACCAATTGCTACTATTAAGTGAGCCTGATGGCAGAGTGACTGGTGCTCGATGCCACAGGTTTCGGTTTCGAGTCCCGGAGGTGACATGGGTGTTTGTAGTGGTTCGGAATTCCCTATAAACCGTAAGTGTCGGTCTAATATGACTTTTGGATATAGAACTGACAACCCTACCCTGTAAAAAGTAATCATCTCCATTCTCGAAAACTGCAAGTAGGCCTTGGCCCACAATAACTGTAGCACCAGGGAGTTAGTACATATTTTATCCATATTCGTATTCTGCAATGAATATTTTTGTGCCTGATGGCTGAGTAACTAGCACTCTGGCGCTACAGGTTTCGGATTCGAGTCCCGACGGTGGCATGGATGTTTTTAGTGGTTCGGAATCCACTATGAACAGTAAGTCCCGGTCTAATGACTGTAGAGTGTTGGGCTGACAACCCTATCCCATAAAACGAAAAACATGTCTTGTCTAGAAATCTGCAGTAGGCAGACAGTCTTGGCCCACCATGGGGCTGTTGCGCCGCTGATGATGATGACAGATGAAATATTCAGTTATATTGCAGGGAAAAAGTTTAGTTAATGATTATTTAGTTTACAACAATGAGACAATACAACAGCATCACTGGCACAAAATATTAAGAAAATCTTGATCTCTTAAACATAATATAACCTCTTTAATGTGGCAAATTATATAATCATTTACCAATCAAATCCTTGCTTCCGTATTATTCAACTGTTTATTTGACCTTGACTGTCAGATGGCAGCACATTACTGATTAAATTTTTGCCCATTGTTTATCATAACTGCCAGGGGCCATGATCCCGAATTGCTGTATCTAAATAATAAAGATAATACTATACTACCCATTCAAATTCTGCTGGTAGAAGCAATAGATAAAAGAACACGGAAAATATTGGTCCCTTCAATTTCTAATATTGAACATGCTTAACCAAATTTATTTTGCTATAAAAATAGAAGTTAATTAAACATATTCAGAAAAAGAAGAAACCTGACTTTCTAAATATTGACTTGTTTTACATTGTATAATGCAAAACAAAAACGGATATTGCAAATGAATACTGTCTTGCTGTGTTGTTTTGTATTGTCCTCTCATTTTGAAAATTAAATGCTAAATTACTTTATATATATATATGTTTTTATATATATATATATATATATATATTTTTATATATATATATATATATATATGTTTATATATATATATATATATATATATATGTTTATATATATATATATATATATATTTTATATATATATATATATATGTTTATATATATATATATATATATGTTTATATATATATATATATATGTTTATATATATATATATATATGTTTATATATATATATATATATGTGTATATATATATATATATATATGTGTATATATATATATATATATATATATATGTTTATATATATATATATATATATATATGTTAGTATATATATATATATATGTTAGTATATATATATATATATGTTAGTATATACACTGAAGTGACAAAAGTCATGGGATAGCAATATGCAAATTTTCAGATGGCAGTAGCACTGCGTGGAACAGGTATAAATGCGCAGTGCTTTCGCAGAGCTTTTATTTCTGTTCAAGTTATTCGTGTGAAGAGGTTTTGACGTGATGATGACCGCACGACGGGAATTAACAGACTTTGAACGCGGAATGTTAGTTGGAGCTAGACGCATGGGTCATGCCATTTAGGAAATCGTTAGGGAATTCAACATTCCCAGATCCACTGTGTCAAGAGTGTGCCGAGAGTATGAAATTTCAGGCATAACATCCCACCATGGACAGCGCAGTGGTCGACCGCCTGCACTTAACGATCGAGACCGGCGACGTCTGCAAAGAGTCGTAAATTCTAACAGACAAGCAACACTGCGTCAAATAACCGCAGAAATCAATGTGGGACGTACAAGGGACTTGTCTGTTAGAACTGTGCGGAGAAATTTGGCTTTCTTGGGCTATTCCAGCAGAAGACCGACTCGAGTGCCTTTACTGACAGAACGACATCGCTTGCAGCGACTCTCGTGGGCACGTGAGCATATCGGTTGGTCCCTAGATGAATGGAAAACCGTGGCCTGGTCCGATGAGTCACGATTTCAGTTGGTAAGAGCTGATGGTAGGGTTCGAGTGTGGCGCAGACCCCACGAAGCCATGAACCCAAACTGTCAGCAAGGCACTATTCAAGCTGGTGGTGGCTCCGTAATGGTGTGGGCTGTTTTTTCATGGCATGGACTTGGTCCTCTGGTGCGACTGGACCGAACATTGACTGGAAATGCTTATGTTCAGCTGCTTGGAGATCATTTGCAGCCATTCATGGACTTCATGTACCCAAACAACGATGGGATTTTATGGATGACAATGCGCCATGTCACCGGGCCACAACTGTTCGCGATTGGTTTGAAGAACATTCTGGACAATTCCAACGAATGATCTGGCCACCTAGATCGCCCGACATGAATCCCATCGAGCATTTATGGGACATCATCGAGAGGTCTGTTCGTGCCCAAAATCCTGCACCATCAACGCTTTCACAATTATGGACGTCTATCGAGACAGCATGGCTCAATATTCCTGCAGAAGACTTCCAACGACTTGTTGAGTCCATGCCACGTTGAGTTGCTGCACTTCGCCGGGTGAACGGAGGGCCGACACGATATTAAGAGGTATCCCATGACTTTTGTCACTTCAGTGTATATATATATATATATATATATGTTAGTATGTATACATATATATATGTTAGTATGTATACATATATATATATATATATATATAAACTCATGTCAACTATTCTTTCTAAATTTAATTTTATGTACAGTCTGAAGGACTGTAAACACTACAAAGAATTTAATTCATACATTTTCAGCAATTTTTCAGGTTGATAATACACTTAATGCTGACTGGGCCGAAACGTTCATAGGCTGACATATAGATGACGCTACTGGTATTAAATCCGTATGATTTTTAGTTAGCCCTAACCTTCAAAGGACACGTGTATAAATTTGACAGCTGTTGCACTATTAGTATGTGAGGTTGTAAGCATTTTAGTGTTTATCACATGCGATCCACTAGGCTGACTATCGATTGGACTCCGGTGTGAAATGGAGCCATGTTTCATCCATTGTCACATATCGACGCAAAAATTCGGGTTTATTACGATTGAACAGCTCCAAACACTGCTTAGAATCATCAATTCGTTGGTCGATTGTGAGCTCGCGCGGCACCCACTTTGAACAGAGCTTTCGCATATCCAATTATTCATTCACCATATGTCCAACACGTTCCTTTGGTATCTTTAGGGTCTCACCTATCTCAATCAACTTCACTTTACGGTTATCAGAAATTAATTTGTGAAGTTTCCGTCGGTAACAACCTCTCTGGGGCGTCAATGCTTACATCGTCCTCGGTGCTCATTTCGCCTCGTTTAAATTTAGCGAACCACTTCTCTGCGGTTGATTTTTTCCTGGTGCAAAGTCGAATAATGTTTATCAAGCCCAAGCCTTGGCTTCAATAGTATTTTTTTTTTTTTTTTGCCAAAAGCAATGCTTTATTAACACACGAAATTCCTTTTTATCCATTTTTTCAAACGTAACATTTTTAGTGAAGCAACTTTTGTTAAACTCGCATACTAATAGTGCAACAGCTGTCAAATTTATACACATGTCCTTTAAAAATTTAGGGCTAACTAAACATCATATGGATTTAATACTAGTAGCGCCATCTATGTATCATCCTACGAACTTTTTTAGCTTACCTGTTATATACATGGGAAAAAAAAAATTTTTAAAAAAAAGTTTTTCGAAGTGCGGCAAATTACATTTTTGTAGTAGGTTTATTCATCAAGGGTGAGATCTTGATGGTTTTATAGCAGCATAATTTTGCATTAATGGTTTTTAGATTTCTATGCATGTATTAATTATATATTATTTAGCAATTGTACGATTGATATAAAATAAAATCGCATGAATTGCACTCCAATCATTTCATATATTAGAAATTCAATATAAAAGTAATTTATTGATGCATAGGGAAAAACTAAAATTAGAATCGAACGTTAAAAATATTGCATTTAATGCAAATATAATAAAATAATTTGTATTATGTATAATTATAAATACCCATTGAATTGGATACATTTCAGTAATGAGTGTATTTATTAATACATTTTGCATTTTTAAAAGGCTAACAATATTTTTTTATCCTTACTTCAAATATTTTGGAATTTCATATAAAAACATGATTAATAAATTATTTAATAGAAAAAAATTTGCTTAAGAAATTCAGTTTTGAGTAATAAATGGAAAA
The DNA here is from genome assembly GCA_021605075.1 of Caerostris darwini. Taxonomy (NCBI): domain Eukaryota; kingdom Metazoa; phylum Arthropoda; class Arachnida; order Araneae; family Araneidae; genus Caerostris; species Caerostris darwini. The sequence continues at coordinate 20,115 of BPLQ01008871.1, forward strand.
TTAAGAATTGCTTTAATCCTTTAAATGACAGCTAATTTATAAATTATTAAAAATAAAATTATTTTAAAATTTAAAAAGATAATTAAATTAAAAAAACATTAGCTATAAAAAAAAATTCAGCAATTTTTAGAAATAATCATGCATGTTGGTAAATAATTTACAAATATAAAATATGTATTTCAATTTAATGCATTTATTTGAAAAAGTTATTATAGAAAAATTTATCAGTATACGTTCACTAACAAATTATTAATCCTATAAAAAAACAATAGATGGCTCCCATGTAGACATGATATTTAAATTTTTTTCCGCCAACAGATGTACTAATCAATAAATCCTATTGCCAGCAAACCCCCATAAAAAGCAGAACTCTTACATCCCATTAGTTATGTCTTAGACCCGCTACTAATGATCTTAAGCTTAAGTCTGAAGAAAAGCTCATTCATATTTCGCTATTTTTCTGGGTTACTAAATCTCATTTTTGGCACAGAAGTGCTTAAATTTGCCATTTTTGTAGCAGAATGGAAAAGGACTAAATTTTGGCAGATTTTCCACCCCTGTACATAGTACATCTTTAAAGAGAAATAATTTTTGCATTAAGATATAATTTTTTTTCTTTCTAATGCAGCTGGCAAACACTTAGACAGCTTGGTCTTGATGCCATAAGGTAAGCACTGCACAGATGTTACTCAATTTGTATTACCCAGGGGCGTGTAGCTTGATAGTAAGCCATGGATGCAGAGTAACAATGCCTTCAAGCGCTCTATGATCCTATTAGGACTGGGACCTACGGTTTAAAGTGGATTTGAACCACTACAAACATCCATGGCACCGACGGGATTCGAACCCGATACCTGTGGTACCGAGTGCCAGGCCCCAGATATAAAAATTTTGTGATATATAAACCTTCCATTTAGAAATTAAACAGAAATCCAAATGTTTATTTCTAGAAGCATAACAGATATTCCATAAATATTTAACTCTTAAAATTCCAATAAAAAGAAGTGGTTGTGTGCATGTCAAGGTATCTGTTTAATACATATATAAGATTAAATGATGTTAAAAAATAAAACATAACTTCCAGAAACAAAATAATGTATTTAAAATTTTTACTTTATACAGATGGTATTTCAATGGTGGTAACAAAATTCTCACAAAAAAGAAGAAAAAAAGACAATATTGTACACAGAAACTAAGAAAGATTTACACTTTATTAAAATGTACATGAAAGAAGTCCAATAAAATGAAAGATGTCTGATAATGTGAAATCTTCATAAAAGATAGTCCTTAACTAAAAATTAGTATGGTTTTGACCGTCTATCACTTCTGAAAAAAAATTTATATATATAAATATTAATAATTTAATCACATACTATAAATTTTCACACATTATATAATATTTTGGTGTTGTTGTTGTTTCTTATCCCACTTGGCTGGCCAAGCCCACGAGGTATATGGACTCATGATTGAAGGGAAGGAAGCAGTTTCTGTTGTGATGGAGCACCCGTAGGTAGAAGCCTGACTTTTGCTCCGTGGCGCTCTTACAGTCATAGGACCGGGACCTACGGCTTAAAGTGGATTCGAACCACTACAAACATCCATGGCACCGCCGGATTCGAACCCGAAACCTGTGGCACCCGGCGCTAGACACTCGGCCATTCAGGTCCATAATATTTTGGTAAGTAACGATAACAAGATTAAAAATAAATCAATTTTAAAAATATTGATTTATATACAGTTTTTTAACTTTAAAAAATATTACATATTTTTAAAACTTTCATAGATTAAAATTCTGTAACAGAAGATATACTCCATTTATTTTGCATTAGTAATATATAGATGGCGACAACAGTTTTAATAAATGTTATTTAGAATATTAAGAGGCAAAACAATCAGCTTTTGCAATCAAATAATGTGCATATTAAGTAAAGCAATAAATAACAAATATTTGACTACATTTTATTTAGGTATTATCATATACCATTTTCAATAAAAAATCTAGATCTTCAATTCAATGTTTGTTTTGTTTTAAATTTCAATTTGCAATCTGTTATCAAATAAATTTTATGTTCATGATAATCAGTTGGTGCTCATTAAACGATCTTGCATGTAGTTCAACTCTGTGTAGGTAAACCCTATTTAAAGGCAGGCAGAAACTGGTGAATCTATTTGTTGGGTGTGCTCGTCCCACACATACACGCACAAAACAATTTTGAAAGAAAAAATACTCAACAGTTACTGAGGAACTTGTTCATGTAATTCTTTTGATATTACATAATTTAAAATTAAAATGATTTTTATTATAAATAAAACCTCTCTATAATTTTTCCCATAATTAACGTCATTCTGCTTCAATTAGTATAACTCAGCTGCTAGTCAATTTTCAGATTGATTTAAATTTATTAAATTATATCTGCAAGAAATGTCCCTCCCTATTTTATGAGTGCCCTCATAAAATACACATTACTACTAATTATCTAATTTGAACACACTGACATTTATTAAACATGAAGACTTGGGAACCTTTTTCACTGAATTAAAAATTTATATTATCTAAACACATATTAATCATATCAGTGGTACTAACGTTAAACACAAGGAGTTAAAAATGTCATTAATGATATGAAAAAATTAAAATAATCTTCCTAATTTTAATATAAACTTAAATAATGCTGCTTATTTTGCATAGGAGATTGTTATAATCCTTTCACTCAGTGATCTCAAATTTTATAAAATAATTTCAACACTTGTTAAAACCATCTACATTGGGTAGAATCTAAACTTACCCTGGTCCACCTCTCATAGGTCCTCCACGACCAGGACCTCCTCGTCCACCTCCATAGCCACCACGTCCACCCATTCCAGGTGGTCCACCTCTACCTCGACCCCCACGATCTCCTCCTCCTCTTCCGCCTCTCATTCCAACACGGCCACCTCCACCTCCGCCAAAACTACGGGATCCACCATCAGGAGGTGCTCCACCACCAGCACCTTCAGGTCTGGGAGCATGACATCTGTTACATTCTACTCTCCATGAGAAGTTATTATTTCCGCATTCACTGAAAAGCAACAACTTATAAATATATGTTTAAAACATTAAACAACACTTTTTGTCAATAGGAAATAAATTCAGGACAGACTTAAGCCATGCTTATCAGCACATCTTGATAAATGACACATTTTTTGTCTAGTTCAATTCAATGTAATTGGCAACTGGCGTACCGATTACGGAGTACCAACAGGGGAAATACCCCTTAAACCTCCTCATCTTAATTCATAAATCTGCTTTAAATTTTAATTGGCTGCTTAATTAGGTTAGAAGAAAATACAAGATAAAGTTACTAAAAATTCAAGTTTACCATTTTTTTAGTACCGGCATCGACAACTGGTCCCTAATTGTACTGAATTTAATTTTTAACAACTATTGAAAAAAAGTAAACAGAGTTTTATGAACTCATTAAACCAGGTAAACAGGGATTATGCTGAATTGATTATGCTTGGTTATTATGCTTCCTCTTTAAACCACATAAGTTTTTACTAACAATTACACCCAAGAAAAAAAAGCATACTTACGGATTGATACATTTCCAATCTCCTTCACGTCCTGATCCACCAGAACCTCTGTCTCCTCCCCGACCTCCATCATCTCGACCACCACCACCACGGCCGCCGCCGCCGCCACCACCACCGCGACCTCCTCGGCCACGGCCACCACCTGGTCCTCCACCATATGGCTGAGATTTTCTTTGAGCTAATTGAACATTAATTTTTTTGCCCTGGAAATCTTTCCCTGTTTAATGAAGAATATTTTAATCAGTTTTTAATATTAATATCAGAACATCAATAACAAAGCTGCCAACCTCTAGCTTGGTAGAGAATTATTTAAAAATATATTTTTATAGCTAATGGGATAAACTAATTAATAAAATAAAATATTTAATAGGTATTTCATAAAAATAATTATTAACACAAACCATTTCCCCACCTTGAGTTTTAAAACGATTTAATTTATATAATATCCAAATTATTCTTCCAAAAACTTATTTCAGCTATTTTGTCTGCAAAATTAAAAATCCCTACAATGCTTAACTCTTCTTAAATTTTCCATTTTGAAATTAATTGGAACAAATGGTGACCTATTTTGAAGTTTGATTTTAGCAATTTGATAGCAAATGCATCAATTTTTCAGCCAGTCAATCGTAAAAATTTTTTTGGTAGGACAATCTTTTGACAAGTGCAAAACAGTTGAAATGTAAGAATAGCTATCTATGTTATATCTTAGTTCTAATTACTCGAAAAACAAATCAAGGTGGTGTAATAAATGTGAACTGTTTAAAACTATTGCATAACTAATTTAAGAAACAAACTAACAAGAATCTTAAATATATAAGCAAGACTTAAAGTCAGAACACTAATAGATAATTAATAATAATTGTAACTATTAACCACAATTAACTATCAATTCCACAATTTTAATGCTTTTGATTTAATTGCCTCTTATACAGCTGATCTAAAATTAGGTTTAATTATTAAAATAAGGCTTTTAATCCTCTTTTACACAGCTATTTTACATAACTTAATTATTTTACATTTCATTTTTTAAATCTAATGACTTCAAAAGCCCAATACATTGAATTTGCAAGATAAAAGGGACGTCATAGATGGAGTTTTTTTTTTAGAAAGTGGATAGGTTGATGCATGACTGATACTTTGTTACAACTACTAATATTAAAATTTTGTTACAATTAAATTATAATTGATAAAATGAAGGCTTTAATTTGAAGCATTTTACCTCCAAACCAATTAATAGCAGAACTTGCTGTTGGGGGATCATCATAAGTTATAGTAGCTTCTCCCTTTCCTTTTCCTGTGAGCTTATCTTTATAAATCCAAATCCTTTGCTTGCCAGTTCTCTTGTCAAGCTACATTGAAATTAATAATGTTTTAAAACTAGCCCGTGAAATATTGGTATTAATCATATAATAATAATTATTTCCCATATGCATTTTACTTTAATAACACCAATTGCTCCAAAATAATTTGAAAGCTCATCTTCACAAACACCTTCAGGTAGTCCAGATACAAATACCGTGTCCTGTATTTCCTCACCTATAATGTTTTTTAAATAATAAGATCACAGTATAGGAAAAGTGAAGCCACATATAGAAACGAATAAGTAACTTAGTTCATAAACACACCTCCATAATTACCACTATTGCCGCCGCCGCCACCACCACCATTGTAAGAGTAGCCACCGCCTCCTCTACCACCTAAAATTAGATAATTGTTCAATATTATAAACAATTTTATATATATTTTAAAAAACATAGTACTTATGCAATAATAAAAGTAACCTAAATCAATAAATATCCTTACTTTTCTATTATAGTTTAAATACAGAAAGAAATATATTCCAAACAAAAGATATAAAGTGCAATCCAGAACTTGCAAAATTTAACCACATTTAACAACTGGGAAAAACAAAATAGTTTCTTAGAACAAAAAAGTGAGTGCAATTTTGGGGCATGCAATACCAGCTATGCTTCTTAAAACACCACAACAGATAACAAAAGCTTACACAATTTAAGTAATACAAGTAGCCAAACACTTTTCCCCATTGAAACTCAAACATAAATTATTAGGGAAAAAAACTATGGTTTGAAATCGTAAGAAATAAGATCTGTAACACCTCTGTATCGAAATTTTAATTATAAAAACTTCCTTTATATACACACATACCAGAGAAAAAACAATTCCATACCAGAATAATAATAAAGATGCATGCTTATTTTAGAAGAAAACCTGGTTAAAATTTATATTCTTATTTCGGAGAAAATTGTTTTGCAAAAAGACATTAATAAACACACTTCTCCCCATCTGATTGATTACATGAACTTATGGATTTTTGCAAAAAATTAATAATCAACAATCTTAAATTTTTAAAAAACCAAACAATGGTGTAAAATGTAGTATTTTTATTAATTCCTTTCTAACAATTATTGTAATTTTTTTCCCAATGCCATTTATTAATGAAAATCTTTCCTACTATCTTAAATATTCTATGCAGTCAAAATTTTAAAGCCCTAACTTTGAAAAAAAATACCATTTTATAAATTAATTTTATAACAATTTCATAAAATAAAGTGATCCAATGAAAATATCATTTGAGGATCAAATCATTTAACAATTTAAGACCAAGATTTCAATCTTTAACCAAAGCTGTACCAACAGGATATACAGTATATTTAGTATCAGTATATGTTTTGTGGCCAAGTTTCATCATAAACAAAACTCTACAATCTTATAGTATTTTTATGTGCTAATATATACATAACCAACACCTAGATTAATTCTTATACAGTGAAAATAAAAACCTCATATAACTGACACTTAGTATGCAACATAATTAACATTTATCAAGTTCGTTCTTAACACCTAGAGACTTGCAGAAGATTCTAATAAATCTGCTTCTAACTATGAAGATAGATCAATAGTAAATGTTTTATATATATCTTGACCAAAAATTTGATGGCATTTTTAATAACCAACAAAGTGTAACTTGTTTAATCTTTCAATTTTTCTCAAAATACTTTTTTTTGGAATAATTGCATTTAAACCAATATAAAAAAATTTAATTATTTTTTTTACCAAGTATTAATTATTCTTTTAAAACTTCGAAGCATGTACTTAAAAATGTTTCAAGAAAATAAAAGCAAATTCTTTAACAAAAATAATAAGGATCGCATAATCAAATAATTTTGAAATTTGTATTAATTTTCCTAACAACCAAGTTCTGTCATTTTTATAATTGTAAATGTTGATCTTTTTGTAAATAAAATAAATGTAATAATAAGACAAGTCATGATCAACTCTATGAAAATAAATATGAAAGTGGGCTAAATCATACAATTATCTGAAAATAAGGGGAAGTTTCTACATATTGCTACTGTCCTTTTACTTCACAAGAACTTTATGGCCATATACATATTTTTATTATGAATTGATTACGAGATGAATTATGATCAAATACTGCTAATGAATTAAGGAGACAAGAAATAGCAACAAAATTGTTTTAAGCAGAAACAAGCCAGATGATAAAATAAATCTGAAGCAACTAAAAAATTGTTTTAAAACTGTTTAATAATTTATAATGAATTTGGTTATTCATGCAGTCGAGTCTTCATTTAAATAATATGTTTCTATAATGAATCAAATACTTATGGATATTTTAAATATTTGAGCCAAAACAATCTTCGATCAATTGAAGGTTAAACAACCTCTTAAACACTACAAAAATATTGGAGTTAAACCAATATTTTTAAAAATCACGCAAGTACTTCCTTTAAAGAATTTATGTAAATGAAAACTTACGTTATGATTTTAGTTCATTCTATAATCAAGTTTAAGATTCTATTTAATAATCCTATTAGTTTAGGTTTTTTTCATTCATGGAAAATCATACCACTTATTTGATCTTTGTTTATAATAATGCTAATATGTTTGTAAATAATAACCTTATAGCAACTAAAAGTTATAAATCATGGATAGGAGACATCATACAGATATTCTATCAAATTCAAAACAGCTAATTTATGATAACACATAACTTAAAGGAATAAAATGGAAATTGCTTACACTTATTACATATACAAAATTATTTAATTCTTATTTTTTAAAATATTTTTAAATGATAATTTTTTTAAAAATTCTTCAGGAAAGGGTGGAAGAAAAAATTCAATTTAAAAATTCAATAAATGTTTACATTTAAGTTTTAAAAAATTAAGATTAGATAAGGCAGAAATATTTCATAAAAATGCAATTTGTTGTTAAAAAATTTTAATACTTTAGATTATGATTAAATAAATAAAGACCAAGTTGCTATAGCTCTAGAAGTTTAATACTCCAGTCTCTTTTTTTTTAACTCAATTTTTAAAGTTAGAGAATTACTTATTTTTTCTTAGTTGATTTTGTTTAATAAATGAAAAATAAAAGCTAAGAATAGAAAAGTGACTTAATATACATATAATGCATTGATAATTTAATGATATACCAAAATTTTAGAACTATTACACCACAATAAAATAGAACATGCAAAATGAGTAGCCTCCCATTATCAAGAGTGTCTACAAGGTATTTTATTTTTACTGTTAGTACAGTAAACACATTTAATAACATCTATTTTTGAAAAATATTTAAAGGCAATGATGAATAATTCGGAAAGAAAATTTTTTTAAAGAGAAATACTTAGAATGCTTCCCTTAAAAATACAAACTAACCTGTAGACACTCTAAATAGATTAAACTAAAATAAGAGCTTGGAGACAGATGAATATAAATAATGGACATTTTAGTTACTTAAAATTATAAACGTAAATTAATGAACTTTTAATGAACCACACTGAGTGGTACCGTTACCTTTATTGAAACCTCCGCGGCCAGGACCTTGGTTACTAAAAACGAAGCAGATTTGTGAGCATTACTCCATAACTTCAAACTTCAAGATGGCTTCAACACAACAGTTAAATGATGGGCATTTTACAAAAACACCTTACTGAACAAATACTAATAAAACAAACCGCTTATGCGGATAAAATGAACATCACACAACTTCAATGAATTTCATATAATATTTTGTATAATTAAATAAAAGGGATACAATACCTTTCTATACAATTACCATTTTTCAGGATATATTTCAATACATGACGCATCTTAAATATGCAACATAAATTGCACCAAGATTTTCAAAATACACTGTCTTCCCGATTTTCGTAAATTGTATTCACATTTTAGAAGCCTTTATGGTTTTTTAATTTAAAAGAAAACCAGATATCTTTAATAACTAAACCATTTTGATACTTGAAAATAAATCACTTTAATAATACTTTCTTCATGATGTCATTCTCCATTTTAAGTACTAGTACACAACTTTTTTATGTTGATTAATATGCACATATTTTACTTTCTTTCTGGATTCATGACCACAGTTTATGAACAAATCAAAATTACACTGTTATTTGAAACACTGGTTTCAAATATGAACCAAAACTAATGAATGAACTAAGTGATATAACCAACACATTCATGCGTTATTTTTTTTACACCCTGTAAATTTTAGATGTTATTTACACATTTTATATATCAGATCAGATGAACCTTTAATATTCTTTAAGAATTTTCATCATGGGGAAAAAAAAAAAAAAAAAAAAATTTCACTTGAAATCAGCACCATGAAAATACATGCATTAATGTTACATGACTTCTAAGAAACAAAAAAAATCGTGTTCACACATAAGATAGGGACAAATTATAAATTTAAGTATCTACAATTAAACCAAGAAATTGTTTTTGGATAACTCATGTAAAATATAGCATGAGGAAAATTAGTGAAATCCTTCTCTTACAAGAGACCTTAGTTTTTTATAGCAAAGCATAAGATATTACTCAGTAGTGTATGAAGTTACATTAGTTTTAAAAAACTTCTTTAGGACTGATCATCACAGCCAACTAACTAATCATTATAAACCGGTGGAATCAGAGCCATGATGCTGAAACTATTCATACGCAAAACTAATTTGGAAGAGAGAAAAAATGGCACATAGGGCAAATAAACTTGATTCAGGACAGTCATGCAAATAAAAATGAAGTGCTAATGTAGAGGGAAAAAAGCTGTAGTATTAAATGAAATTCAAAGCATTGCTGAAATTTTTCTATGTTGTTTAATGTTGCAGGTAAATAATTGATACTTTATCAACATCTTTATTGTAAAATTTTTTTATTAATTTTTGTTTTGTAGAAATCTTCTGTTTTCTTCAGTATAACTCTTTGTTTTGTAGAAGCCATAAGTAAATATTACATAAGGCTTACTGATATAAGTTTATAATTTGACCTATATTCAATAATTTAGTTTCTTTTACTAGCATATTAAAATCAAACTAAAAATGTTTCATATTACTAAATTCCTTCTTATACGCTATACTGTTTTTCTTGGAAACAGTAAAAAATATATAAATAGTAGCTAGAAAGGTAAAAAAATATTAATACATTTTTCATAGTAACTGAATTCAAATATAACGAATGAATTTTATTATCAGAAAAAAAACTGTAGTTTTTAAACAAAAGACTCATAAAATATATTTTGGGATTTTCCTTTTTAATCTGATGAAATTAATCACCAATATATTTTTATTTAAGCCAGACACAAATTGGCTGATTACTACATTAGTTTCATAACAAAGAACAATAAAACCATGTTTAATAATTATGCTATTCATTTTAAAAGTTACCATATTTATATACTGATTAAATTATTTTTCCAAAATATGTATTTACACAACAAAACACAATTACTTCTTTGCCCAAGAAAAAAAAGTACAATAAACAAATTATTACAGTAAAAGTTTTTCATATGATCCTTGATTAAAATTCCTCATAAATAAAATGAAATATTAGAGTTTTTGCATAGCGTACGTTTGTTACCGTAGGAAGTCCGTTAGCTTTTTCTCCCTAGCGCGCATGCTGATAGGAAATTATGGTTCCTATGAGCATGCTCGTTAGGGAGAAAAAGCTAACGGACGTCCTACAGTAACTAACGTACGGTATGCAAAAACTCTATTATTTGACAAGTAAATTTTTCCCTTAAAAAAAGTTTAATATTTGAACCTTGATTATTATTCACTGGAATTTGCTCATATAAAGAAATGGGAAGAAACTATTCTTGGAGGTGAGGAGTCTGTTTAAAACTCTAGACTCCATACTCTTTTATAAAAATAACTTATTTTTTCAAAAGTCTAACAGAAAGCAATTCAATTATATCCTTCTATAACACAACCAGTAGCAAAAACAGTAACTGCTTTAACAGCAAACCAAGCTAATGTTGACTTTCCTAAAAACTGAGCCTTATGAAAAGCTATCTTGGATCCACAATAAGAATATCCTTATAGAAGCTATTTTGTTTTTTAAATGCAAATGAAGATTTAATGCATCACATAAAAAGCCTCTTTGTAATTAAAATGTATAATATTTTTATGCTTTTCTTCTATTCTATACTACTTTGCTACCTATTATTTTTATAGGATATATATATTTTTTAAGTAAATATGGAGTACAAGAATGTCTTCGAGTGCAAAATATACACCGTTGAAGTTAGAAAAACTTTGTAATGCAAAAATTGTTTTTATAGATAGATAAATTCAATAGTCATTAAATTTATTTCCCAAACTTATTAATAAAGATCATAGTACATAAAATTATGGAAAAGTGCCATGAGTCGGTATAAAAATTCCAATTTAGGAGTCAGAACTCCCATGTCTTACAATTTAAATCAGGTTATCTAAGGGCATGACCCTGAGAAGTAATCATGAAATCTGATAAAAATATATATAACCACAATACTTTACTTACACAACTATACTTTAATCAAACCACTAAGGTGATGTACAAAAGTAATAATTTGAATAGCAAATCTAGAATATTTAATACTGTCAATTTCATTAATTAACATTGATTAACTGTATTATTCTTAACATTGATTTGAAAATAACAATGAGGTTTTTTTGCCAAATAATTACAAAACAGAAAAAAATCGTATCTCTGAGAAGAATGAGGAATATCTGTCAAAAGTTTTCCAACAAGGCTTTGTCTTCACAGTTCGGAAAATTTAAATATCAACAAGGAATTCAATTTATATATTTCTTTTTAGAACATATAAAAACATTTTACATCATAATAAATTCACATATTTTTAAATTTGTACATAATTGAGTGAAAAGGGATTACTTAACTTTTTTTATTTATTAATGTTAAAACACTAAAAATTACACTTAAAAACAATTTAGATTAATTTAATAAATATGTATTCAAGAAAGGAATACAATTTAACATTATGTGAAATTTATATGAAAAGTCTTGAGCTCTAATCCTCTTTCAAAAACATGTACAAATTTTCTAAATCAATATTTTTAATAAGAAATTAAAACCCAAACACTCACCCAAAACCACCTCCTCCACTACCACCACGACTACCTCGATCATATCCACCAGGACCTCCTAAATAAAAAGTTTAATGCTTCATTACGATTGCTTTACACCAATATCATTCAAGCAATCATAGTATTCAAAAGTGTAAAAATATTGTTTAAAAAAATTTAAATATTAATAAAATTAATCAAATTAATAAAATAAAAGTTAATTTTTCAACAGAATTGGAAAAAATGAAAATTGTTTCAAAATAGATTTAAAAAATCCATTTTATTATTAAGTTAATTTGACAAAAATATCACAAATATGATTATTCAATCATAGAAAGAAAGCAATTTCAACTATCAATAGTCAAATATAAAACAAAGTAAAATGATATTGAGATTTAATATATAAAAAAAAATGCTATTTGTCGAAAGTCACCAGTTAAAAGTCAAAATCCAATATTTTATATAAAAATAAAATTTTGTATAAAATTTAGGAAACCAAAACTGTCAGATAAGAGATTCCTCTTCTAATTTTTAACCATCACATTTTTAAACAATCTAAAACCTTTCAATTTAAAATTTAGATCTATTACATACCACAGACAGCTTTAAAATTGAATAAAAAATAAATGTCTCATACTGTTATAAAATTTAAATGAACACATATTTAGTCAAATATGACTTTTATAGATTAAATTAGCACAATATAATTGTATATAAAAGCACATTTAAAAAATTAAAACACAAAATACTCAGAGTTAGAGCCTTCTTACACATTAGACTATCAGAAATTCTTAATTAGATATTGCACATAAATAATAAATTAAAATGTAACAAAAAACTATTAAAAAGATACCACCACCTCCAACCAGAAAAAATAAGGAGCATTAATACGTTTTGGAGTTCACATGCAGAAAAAGATAAAACATTTTTTCCCCTTAAAAATTTACCTTGAAATCCACCTCTTCCTCCGCCATATGCACCCATTGGTGGGCCACCATATGAATCACCGCCAGGTCCACCACTCATAGGTCCTGGTCCACCTGGAGGAATAGGTCCGCCATATCCACCCGGAGGGCGATTATATTCATTACTTGGTGGCGGACCACCATATCCACTGGGGGAGGGGGCATGCTGTGACCGGGAGGACCTTGAGCAGGTGGGCCCCCAACAGGAGGTGCTGCTGATGCACCTGTTGATGGTGCCCCTCCACTATATGCTGGAGTTGGAGGTGCTGCAGAGGAACCTACACCACCACTAGGAGGTTGACTACCATAACCAGTTGGAGCTGAACCACCATATGAACCATAACCAGGAGAGCCAGAATAAGCTGACTGACTTTGAGGTGCAGAAGCAGAATAGCCTGTTGAAGAATGGGATTTAAATAAATTTTAATTTGTGAAAATGTATAATTGCTAATACTGCCACATGCATTAGTATTAAGGCTGTCTTCAGGGCAAATCATATTTAATATATTAAAAAGTAAATTAAATTTTCCCAAATGGCAATAATTTCTAAACTTCAGATAAAGCTTTGTAAATAAGAAAATATTCCAAGAAAGAAATAACTGTCAATGCATGTCACACAAGACTTTCAGGTAGATTATATATATATATATAAAGTTTTCTTCAAGGGAAAAAATATGAAATTACAGTAGGAATATTAAAGACATTTAGAAAAGCGCACAAAAGACTTCCTAAATCTCAAATGATATTTCATTTTTTTTTTAAATTTATATCCATATTAAAATGGTTCTCAAACTTGTCATTTGATTTTAAGTTATCCTTAAGGTAAAGCTCCATAATGCTTTTTCATCACAAAATGTAAGAAGTTTTAGCTTTTATCATTCATTTATTAATTTCCATACGTTGTAAAATACATATTGAATGTCATGCCATATTGATTTTAAACCAAAAATTTAAGCATATATTATTAAATGAATAATATTAAAATATATGATTATAGGTTTGTTTTATTTATTCTCCAAAAGCTTTTTAAAATTTCAGTTATCTTTTTTTTTTTTTTGTAACATACAATTGCATCGTTCTTTCAACACTTATGTCCTTTGAAAAGGGAAATACTTTCAACACTCTGAGAACCATTGTATAAAAGAAATATATATTGCAAATTTACTTACTTCCTCCAGAGTATGACGAGCCAGTTGGCTGCTGGCCATAGCTATACTGTTGAGATTGGCTAGATCCATATTGGTCAGTACCATATGAACCATAAGTTGCATTTCCCGAAGGAGCAGCTGAACCACCCCAATTTGTAGAAGCAGATCCCTAGTTTAAAATATACTGTATTAGATATAAGCAAAGGTTATAAAAAAATTATGGTAAGACTTGATAAAAAGTCATACTTTATACAATTACTTCAAATATTCATTATACACTCATGTCCATAAATTAAGGATAATTCAGAATCACACAGAAATTGAACTCTAAAATAAAAATTTCACCTGTAGAATTATCACACACATCTTGAAGAAGAATATGCAAATTACAGGAAACCACCAGATGGCGCGGATAGTACGTCACAATGATGAGAGTGTAAGAGAAGGGTATATAAGGAATGGTGGCAAAGAAGTAACATTGTTCACAAGCGCTTTAAAAGTCTTTCAGTGCAATAAGCGCATAGTTATGGCACAAAGGAAGCATTTGGATGATTTTTTACGTGATAGAATTATCGGACGACTGGAATGTGGACGTAACCAGCTGGAAGTATCCGAGGAACTTGGAATCGCCCAGAGTGTCATCTACAGCTTTGGCAAAGATTCCAAGATGATGATGCAAGTAGTTGTTACAGCACAGGTCGCTCCCAAGTTACAACGCCGAATGAGGACCGAGGACCGGTATTTAGCAGTTACTGCCAAAAGAAACAGACGGAGCACAGCATCAGACCTGTCTCGTCAGCTCTCTCCAGCTACCGGCACGACAGTTTCAAGGCAGACCGTGTATAGATGCTTAGGGCACATTGGTCTATATGCTCGTAGGCCTGTCAGATGTGTTCCACTTACCGCAACTCACTGTCGCCTGCAATTAATCTGGAGTAGAGAGCATGCATTGTGGACACCGCAACAATGGTCTGGGGTGATTTTTTCCGACGAGTCCAGGTTTCGTTTGCAGTCTGATTCTCGCTGGACTTTCATATGGAGAGCGCCAGGTACCCGTTACCACCAAGAGAACACCATTGAACGACACCGTTACAGTGGTGCAGGATGGCTCATTTGGGGAGGAATTATTCTTGGTTCCAGAACTGACCTGCATGTTCAGAGTGTAACGATGACAGGCCACATCTATCGGGATGTCATTCTGGAACAACATGTATGTTTGTTTCGGGGCACCATGGGTGCTGAATTATTGTTTATGGATGACAACGCCCGTCCTCACCGTGCAAACATTGTAGACGAATGCCTTCAATTGGAGGATATCACGCGTATGGATTGGCCAGCATACTCACTGGACTTGAATCCAATAGAGCATGTGGGATATGCTTGGCCGGCCAATTGCAGCTTGTCAGGCCCCTCCCACCTATCAACCGAACCGGAGGGCATTGCTTGATGAGTGGTGTAATATTCCCCAAGATCAGATTGAACTTCCGCAGGTGTGTACTAAAACCACTGTAGCGTCACCTTGTGTGATGGGGTCAGGGGCACGCCTGCGGCCCAAGAATCCAAGATGAGATTGATAATTTGATACTCAGCCTGCCTAGGCGTTGTAAGGCCTGTATTGCATCGTCCGGGAGACATACTCCATATTAACCATTATACTAACCATGTTATACTGTTTTTTGTAAATAGGTTCTTTTTGAAATTTGCTCCAGGGAGTAAAAATCGCAATTTTATTAATTATGTCAAACATATAGCATCTTTTTTTGCTCTTTACCTTTTGTTTAATAAATAGACTTTACAAATAAGTCAAATTTGTTTTGCTTCTGTCTCTTTCTTTGCCTGAACTTTATTATCCTTAATTTATGGACATGAGAGTACAATTAATTCATTATTTTTTAGTTAGTCACAATCTTATTTCTTGTATGGCCAATTAGAAATTTGTGTCATGCTTTTAATCTAACTGACAGGCAACAATGTTATTAGCAAGTCATAACTCAAAATTTGTTTTTTTGAAGTTGTAACTATATTGGAACCCACGAGACACACTACAGTATGCATGTATCAAGTATGTACATTTATGCATTTCTTAATTAAAGCATTGCTGCTCGATGTTTGAAAATTTCATAATTTGATCATCCCAGCCTTTCTTGAACATTAAAAGGGATATATAGGTCTGAATTAAGATTCCTGCACCTACAAATAACTATTCTTAAATTTAACATTAATTATTATACTAGTATTTGAGATTAAATTTGATAAAAAAAAAGTGTTTGTATAATAAGTAAAGTAAAAGTATTTCATTTACAGCAAAGTTTAATATATCGGAAAATTCTTTAATGTTAATTCTAGATAAGTGATTTTTTAAAGAAAGACATTATATAATTACAGCATATGCTCCTGTGCTTGAACTTCCGTAACCAGTTTGGGAATAGGAAGCATCACCACCATAACTTCCATAGGAATACCTAAAAAATGTTTAATGCTTATAAGATCTCACAATGCAGAAAAAATATTTCATTGCACTTCATACACATTTTTTTTAATAATTGATCAAGAAAATAAATTTTTAATCGCATCTCACAAAATAAGAAATGTAGATTTGTATTTAAATAAACTAATATAGTTTAGTTAGAATTTCTAAAATAAATTATATTTAAAATTATCGACATTTTAAAGAAATTAATATTTTCAAATAGGGCTACTAATATTTAATTTATAACGTAAGCTGCATGAAAAAAAAAAAAGGATTTTCTATACTTAACTCACTTTTTATTTTTATTGTGCAAGCTCATTAACGTACCTTTACACATATTAATAATGTCTAGCAAAAAATCTTAGTCATTAATTTAAGTCGCTGATCGCTAAATTGCTTCATGTTACATTAGTAAAATGTTTCTCCTGATTTAAATTGATATGCTTTTTATCCTTAAAACATTATCTTTAAATTTTATCCTTAAAACAACACACATTATAAATGTTTTATTAATTTGTAACTCAGAAGAATTATTTAAAAAAAAAAATTTTTTTCATTTTATCTACACAGTAGAAAATATTTCATAAATATTTTTTTAGTGAAATTGCTTTTTAACTGGATAATTTTACTATAACTTGGATATAATTTTGCTACCAGTTTTATTTTAATTGTATTGCATACATCTAATATTTAGTTTTATACATAAATTTGTATTAAAATTTTCTGAAGTTCTACTACTTTTTGATATATATAAATGTATATAATTTTAAAAGGCTGAGAATTGAGAAAGTTCCTAACAAGATTAGTTAGCAATAATCATAGCTAACAGGATTAAAAATCTTGTTTGTAACAATAACCGATTCTATTAAGGAATGCCAATGAGATAATTTTAAATAAGGTCTAACTGAAGAATAATTAAAGAAATTTTCTTATAAAATAAAACATTAATATATTGAGAATAGTTTTTTTTTTTAATTTTTGAAATCTGATTTTACATTTTTTTAACAAATGATTAATAAAAGGCAATGATAATAATGATCTTTAGACCTGGGTGATAAATCAATACATACCAAAATACTGGTGTAAGTTTAACATTGCATATCCCATATTAACAAAATCCTACTTAAGATATAATGTTCTGTAACACTGATCCCAAAAAAATGTAAAATTAAGATTAAAAACCCAATTTTTCAAACCGATTAACATCGATGTTGCTTCAGAAGTGATAATGTAAAACAATTTGATTTGCCTGATTGATATATACAATGCTTATTCAAGAAACAAAAAGCTGGTTCTTATCTGGGGAAAACTAAACGATTGCAACTAATTATTTAGGGTCTAAATGATACATTTTTCAATAAAATATCATAATGAAATGGATAAAAAAAGGTCAGGTAACTAAGATGAATATAATTACATTAAAAAATAACCATTAAAACAGTATTTTAAAAATTTAGACTAATCATAGCATTATTATTTATGGTTCAGAAATAAGTTAGATATTCAAAATTTTAAACCTATATAAAATTAATGCATCATAATACTGCTATATTAGATGGGTAATATAACGACATTCAACCCTACCTTAGGTCCTGCTAGATGATATAAAGATTAATAAAAGAAATAGTACCACCAAATACTTATTAGAACATTAAATTTAAAATTAAATATTTTTAATAATAAATACTACTTAAAGTTACATTTAATTAACATTGCCTTAATTAAAATAATGAATAATAAAATTTTCAAATACAATTGATTGCATGTTTATGGCAGAAAATATAAGCAAAGTAATCTAAACAGTACTTACCCAGCTTGACCAGCAGGGTACTGAGAATATTCTATAAAATAAATAATAAAATACAACATCAAGAAATGAAAATATGAAATTTGAAATATCGTATGAAAGCAATAAAGCAGAAATTATGCATAATTTTTTTTTTTAACTTTAACACAGTGCTATCTGAGCGTTAGAACTTTCTTTTAGAATAAACATTTTCGAAGTACATTAATAACTAATCTATATCACAGGATACATTGAACTATGAACTCACCATAAAATAATTTTTATTGCATTAACAAATACGCATTGTAATATTATTTGCCAAAATTGTTCTCGAAATCTACATTAAAAGTAAAAAACATATAGAAAAACAAACAGTGGTTAATTGAACTAAAATATCGAGTAATATTTTAAAATGGCTCCCTAAATGCAAAATGGCGCGATCCGCAACGAAAACTTCAAAAATAAATTTTACCATATGGATTTTAGAAAATTTTAAAATTATTTTCAAGATAAATATACTTACGCTGATCACCCATACTTGAATAACAGTATTTAGTAAATTTTTTTAGCACTAATTATTAGATAGATTGTACAATACAAGTACCGGTAAAATCAGAATGCGGTAACGAAGTAACAAAGGAAGACATGAGTTGAGATGTCAAATATAAAAAAATTGATAGCTGTTAGTAAGATAGAAATACTAATGGCCAATAAGAAGCTGCATAATTAGAATTTGGTGATTTTATATAAAAAAATATATATATATATATATATTCTTGAATCACTTATACCTACATTCGTTGAACTTAACGTCAAATCAAGATAAAAATTTAAAAATCATAGCAATAGTAAAATATTTTTTTAAATGTGTCATTTATTGGCAAATGATGCAAAGTCTATCCTTAGTTTCATTACAGCAAATTAATTGCAATGCATTATCAAAATATACTGATGAAATTTAATTTGCTTGTAATATATACATTTCCCGACTTGTGAGTTGCTCTCATGTATAAGACACATTTTGATTTTCGGACTTGAAATTTGGAAAAAATTTAATTATATAAAGGTATTGAATTCAAATTTTATTAAGTCATAGAATCCATAAAATTCCTCATCATTGTCAAAACTGTCTTTGCTCTACGATAGCTCTTTAGCTTGTCCTCATTTGCGTGTGATGACAAATCACTATTTATCTATATATCTTGCCTTAAATCTATTGTTTCCTTTCGTCTCGCATCGCAGTTGTGAAGGATTTATTAATAATGATGTCAATTGATTGATTTCCCAGATGTCAGATTTCCAGATAAGAAGACTTTTTTTTTTTCTGAAACAGTATTCTTTTCTTTCTTTCAAACTTCTTCCCATTCTGATCCATTCAATCTTCATCGTGAATATGAACAATTAGTCTTCGGGAAATGTCTTCTTTTGGCATAGTTCTGAGTTTGAAAATTAGCATAGAATAGCTGTAAGAATATTAAAAGCTAGGACAACAGTATAATGGTTATTTTCATATCCAATTGTTTTTACAATTCAGCCAAGCCTTTGTCTACACTGTCTCACCTAATTACTGGGTGTTCACTGAAATTCCTGACTGTTATCATTAAAAATATTCCGATGGAATTTAATCTGCTAATAATAACGTTAATTTTCTTGTATTCAATGATTGCCTCATTATTTAGTTTCTGCTTCTCAATCACTATAATCTCTTCTATAGACAGCTACATTATCAATATCCATGCAATTTGATTTCCCAGCATCACTATCATTAAAATCAATCAGCAAATTGTAGATGACGCCACTACTCTCAAGCAATATGAATACCATGACATTTAATACACGATGGCGTTTCACTCCTAATTCATTTAATATATCTATAAAGACAGTATAGATCTCTTTCAATATACTCAACTTTAACTTTTTGTAATAACATATTTACGTCATGTACGGTAACAGTCCTTTATTAATTGTGTAAAAGAGTTATGAGTTGTGTAAAAACTCCACGTGTGTGATATTCTACGATTTCATCCATATTTGATCATTATTTTTATTCTCTATCAGGTTTGCAAATTCGTCCTTTTTGTTTTTTAAAGAAATTGTCCAATTTATGAAATGAATCAAATTTAATTATTTAATTCACTATTTATGATTCTTTTTGTAAATAATAATTGATAACAACTCAGAGTTCTGTATATATATATATATATATAATGTTTTCAAGAATACAAAAAAGAAGAAAAAGTAACAACAATCTATTTTTTTAATGAATTGACAAATATTTTGATTTTTATAACTTTTTCAAAAATAAGTGATTTTACCCGTTTTATATTCATTTTATATTTATTATTGGCCATATTTATATCCACCTTTATCATTTAAATAAAGCAAGAGTTTTATATGTGTATATGGATTCACGAGTTTAATTATAATATTTTGAAAACAAAAATTGGAGCTCTTAGAGATCTAATTTTTTTTTTCACAAAATCTAATTTGTTTTTTTCTGTTTCGTAAACAAAAATTAATGAAAAAAATTATTATTGAATGTTTAATCAAATAAAAATGTAATTTTTTGTAGGGAGATACAGCTTTTTTTTCATTTTAAAATCCCCAACTTTCATCAATATTTTCTTAATATTCACCAAAAACGCAGATAATTTAAACATTAAGTAAATCAACTTGTGCTGTCACAACTTACAACTTAAAGTTCTGAGGGGTGAAAAAAATTTACTATAGGATTTGCTCACATTCTGCAATCTTTCAAGGAAAATCATAATGTAGTACATGCTAGGTGCTGATTTTGGGTGCTTTTTCATTTTAGTTACTGTCTTATATCATTCATTGATTTCATATCATTCTAGTAAAAAAAAAAAAATTAAAAAAAAAGAGAGAAGGAAAAATCAGCTTCAGTTGTTCCAAGATTATTAAAAATAACTACACTTTTTCTAAAATAATCTCCTATTTTAGCCATAAATGAATGAAAACATTTCTGAAATAAAATTCTGATCCGAAGAGAGTTAGTATTGCTCACTTTTAGACCATTGCATGTATTGTATGTTTTGCATTAAAGCTGTCGATTTTAGATTATTATCAATGGAAAATTAATATATGTTTTGAAAGTTCACATTTATTTACAAAAATACTATTAATTTAATATTAAGGAGATTTATTCCTAATTGCTGATCCTCAAGGATTGCTAATTTCATTTATTATGCAGAATGAATTATTATTACATTCTAGTTAATTTTAGCGAGATAAAATTGTTCCAATGATTCCAGAATGCTGGTTATTTCAAACTACGAATTTTTATCATTTACTGCTTTTTTTTTTTAAAGAAATTTTGGCAAAATCGCATAATAGGGATCGTTGGGATTTGACATCAAAAATTGTTTTCGCCAAAGTGTGCCAAAAAAGGGTTGCGATTGTAAGTGAAGTGAATTGCAAACAAAAAAATCTGGTTTGCCACATTTAGAGACTTATCGCTGAGTTAGCGCCACAAAAAAAATCATCAAATCCCAACTGCCTCTAATTTGAGATTTGGCCGAAATTGTTCGTCTTTCTATAGAATTTGTAGTTTTTAGCTATCGGACATAAATTATGTTCATTCTTGTTGTATATCAGCATTCTGGCACATTCGGGTTTTTTTTTTTTTTTTTTTTTTTTAAGTTGTTATAATATTATATAGATTAACTCAAATTCTTTTTAAGAATTTAATTTATCAGTTTAGATTCATATTAAATCTTCATTTCTTCAATTTCTGATAATTTAGCTATTTAGGTAACAATTTGTATTGTACATTGATTTTTATTGCATGTAAACTTTTATTTATGTTTTGAAATGGTAGTGTTGCCAACATGCAAAAATTGAAGTTTCCTTTTATGAGGTGAAAATTTTAAAGATTATAACAATGATTCTGACAGTGCAGATAATAATATTTTATTTTTTTTAAATAACTATTTTATTATTGAATGAAAATATAGATCAATGAATATAAATTAGTATTGGTGCATGATTTCTGATTTAATTTTTGCGTTACTCTCTGATTGTTTAACTATTTCCCTGAAATCTATTTTTTTAAAGAATTATTTAATATTATGCATATTGTAGGAAGTTCGAATACGATGATATTTTAAAATTCATACAAATATATAAAATTCTTATATATTTTAAATATTTTTATTTAATAAACTTTATATATGTAAAGTTTATCTTATCTTTGTTTTTGCCAAAGTTTGTTTTATCTTTTTTATCATTCCTAAAAGGAACAATTGGCAATTATAAATACTAAAGAGTTCTTTTCGAAGTTAAATTTAGTTCTTAATATATATATTTTTTTCATGTTATATAACTTTAATATGGAGTTGACATTTTGTTTTAATAATACCATTGCAATACTAATTTTTTTAATTTGAAACTTATGTATGAATGTATAAAAAAACAATTACCACCCCAGTTTCAATTTATCTGCTGTCTGGTATTAGTTAATCAAGATATTAGTTAAATAAAAAAACATGAAAAGTTAGAAGTTAATTAAAGCTAATATTAAATTTCTCTTCTTCTTTTTTTTTACTAATTGATATATTGTAGTATTTCAGTGTATCTGAATTTATTTATTTAAATTAGTTTTGGCGACATTTTAAAATTTATAAATTGCTATTTTCCTAATCGAAACAGAATTATATACGTGAAACAATATTAAAAAAAAAAAAAAAAATACCAGGTAAAATATATTTATGTGCATTTATTCACAATGAATGGCTTAAAAATAATTTAAGTGAAGCAATTTACAACAGGTATTTTCCGTATCCAAGCTTTCCGTATCCGAGTCCATGTCCATAAGCAAGTCCATGACCTCCATGTCCATAGGCAAGTCCATGGCCGGCAATTCCAGAGTAGCCAACTCCATGTCCAAGAACTCCACTACCATATCCGAGTCCATAAGCCAATGGGGCAGCACCCAAGAGACCAGAGTGGCCGAGGACAGAAGCAACTGGGGCAGCGCGGGTGATGGTGGTAGTGTAGACTGGGGCAGCCACTGCAACTGGGGCGGCATGGTGAGAAGTGATCACTTCTCGCTGGACTGTGACGGCAGCGGGTGCAGCAACAACAGTCTTGGTGAGGACTGGGGCGGCGACGACAGTTTTAGAGAGAAGAGGTGCGCCGACACCAATTGGAGCATGAAGAAGTGGAGCTACTGGGGCTCTGATGGCGAGTCCATGGACAGCTGGGGTAAGAAGAGTGGCGTGTGCAGCTGCAAGGGCAGCGCAGAGGATGACAACCTATGAAGAAAAAAAAAAAATTATAGATAATGGAACAAGCATGGAACTGGAACAAGCAATGGATTATGGAACAAGCAAGCTGGTAGATTTAACGGAACAAGATAAGCAAAACTCAATTTGATGGATATATTTTTACAAGAAATAAAAGTTGGTTATTGCAGAAAACTTTAGAGAACAAAAATTTAATGGGTTTAACCAAGTAGTTCTTTTCCAATAAACGTATTAAGTATCAAGATTAAAATCATGACAATAAATTGTTTGAAAGTATTGTATTCAATCAATAATACTCAAAACTAAGGGGTGTTAATATTAATGGATGAAGTTAATAATTTAAATTAGAGGTCTCTAACTACTGTCCGCGGGTGGAAGATATATAAGGGTATTTTTTTTACCAGAACTACATTTTTCTTAATTATTCCCTTTAATACATTTAGTTTCTCTTTGTAATATGAATATTGTATCTCCTTGTATTATGAATGCAAGGAGTAATTCGAACCTTTAAAGAATTTAATTCTTTGTAATATGAACGAGCTCATAACACCATATACACATATATAATATCAGTTATCCATATATAATATACACACATATAATATCAGACATTATTTCTATATATTGACACCATAAAAGTGAGTTTTATTTTCTGTGCATGAGGCGTAAGTATTATGCTTTGAAAATTTATTTATTTATTTTTATTTTTTGTTTTATTTTCGAAATGTTACTGTAGCCAAATTGTTAAATACTGAAAAATTTCTTAAGACTAATTAACGTTCTGTTTAAGAAGCAATTTAAAAATGATTATCAGAAAAATGGCAAAAAAATAAACAAAAATAGGTTTTCAGATTGAAAGGGGAACATAAATTTTTTTAAATTGTTAATAGAAATTTGCGATATTTAATGATTTATTAGTTTTATATTCAGAATACTTAAGCATTAATTTAATAAATTTTATTTATTTATTTAATGAAATATTTATTAAAACTAAAATATTTTTTAGGATAATATCAATTTTTTTTCAATATATTAACTGTCTTTGTTTATTAGAAGATATATAGAACATGGTATAAATATAAAACACTAAATCGTGAATTATTAATTTTTTGTTTAACTTTTAAAAAAACGAAACTCTTTAATACTGATGACAAGATGTGATAACTTATTTGCTATCGAAAATATTTATGATTAAAAAAAAAAGGAGTAAAAATCTGAAGCTTTACTTAGTAAAATTTTCTCATTTTATATCATGAAAATAGGGAAGAAAAAAAAAATAAATGCATAACATTGTCGAATTTATTTTAACCTAGTATTCATAATTATGATTATTACAAAACACACTAGCATAGAGAGAGAAACGTTTAACATATTGACATTCTTAATATTTAGTATTAATTTGCTAAAAATCCATTTCGAAAATTATTTTTATATTTATCATATCCAAAAATTATTTGTAATCATTTTCAATATTTTTAACTATATTACCAATTCACTAGATTTTATGTTCTATTTTCATTAAATATTTTAAATAAATAACCATATGCAATAAAATCGAATCTTTCAAAGTTTCTTCTTAGAAGAAACACTTTCACAGAATTTATTTTTCGTAAATTTACCGAAAATACTTACAAAACACTGTATATTTAAAAATAATCTATCATAGAACAAATTTTCTTACCTTAGCGATCATTTTGAATGTTCTGGAAGTGATTAGAATATCAGTGAATTCTCTCACGATCCGAACGATTTATATACAAAATTTCGAACAAGGTCAACAAGCTACGAACAAGTCTGAGTAACAGAATATTAAAACCAGATGTGAAAAGAAAATGAAGAGTGTAAACAAAACCAACACGAATAGAAAAAAGAATAATCGAAGAAATCTCCAATACGCCTGGAGACCATTACCACCTGTTCTTCACGTAACTGCCAAAAAAGTTCGAGTAATGTTTTAGAAGAATGACCTTCGTCCATGGACGTAGCTCATTCAATCCGGAATTGGGTGTGCCTTTAATGTTGTGGACCGTTATAATTATTCATTGTAAAAAGAATGATATTTCCTTGTTGGTAGTGGAGTTCGGTTTTTACCGAAGGTTAAGAAAGTCTCGCATCTTCGGTACCAGGAAAATATATACTAGAAGATATATAAAAAAAAAGGAATCAATAGTTGATACTGGACAAGAATTTAAATTAGGTTAACTATTGAAAACGGAACAAGCGTGATATTGTATTATTTTATTTTTTAATTGTTTATTAATAATGTTTCCGATCTAACTAACTTTTTTAGAATCTATTACAATATTTCAGTTAATTTACATTAAATTTGACTATCTAAATTTAAATATCAAATGAAATACGTTAAATTTTTGTATAAATACATATATAAATTTAAATATATATCGTATGAGAGTTCTATGTTATAATCATAAGCTAAATATAAATGTAGATCTTAAGCTTCAGATCTCAATAAGAAGCTGTAAAGAATAATTTAATCTAATTAAATATTAAAGAATTTAAATCTAAAATGAAAGAATTCAGTTATGAAAGTTTTAAAGAGAAAAAAAGTGGCTTTTTAGAATACTACTTGAGTAATTTTTTGATTATTTAAGAAATGCTTTTTAACCATTCAAAAAAATTCTCTGTAAAAGAATGCATTGAAACGCTTAATATAAAACAGGATATCTAAGCAGAGGTGAATAAATAGAATTTTAAAATCTTTATCATTTTGATTGTTTATGCTTCTGATTAAATAGAAAGTTAAACGTTCATGTTAATACAGCGTGATATTCTACTTCTTACTAAATATTTGAACCAGTGACGTAAGACCATGGTCTGTCTCATTATATCACTATTTTCTCCTGACAAATGTAGATGGTAAGATTTTCAGGGTCTGTTGAAAGATTAAAACAGGAAATATGATCCAGCTTTAATTTAACAAAAATGTAAGTATTTAAAGATTAGAAAAATATTTAATTCAATGTTTTCTATTTTATTGCAGACAAATAGATCAGATCTTTTAATCAGCGATGTGCTTGCCTGGATGCTTGATCCTTATCTACGTAATTCTTTTAAAGTTTTTTCCGATATTTATTATTTAAAATCTGTGCATTTAAAATTGTATTGTAAAATTAATTATATTGTTGCTGTTGTTAGATAATGCACTGGACTACATTAATTTGTTTAGATCTACAACTATTTGAGAACGCATAATTTTAGGTAAGAATAACAAATAAACAGCAAAAAGACATTTGATTAATACTAGTATGTTTGGCGATTATAAAAATTGAACCAAGTTCTAAAATAGCTATTAAATTTAAATAATATCATGCACCAAATTCTTTATTCACTTTTTTATATTATATTGTCTTATAATCTTAAATATTAAGCTGTATTATTTTATTATTATTATATAATCTTCAAATTTTAGTTTGTACTGCTGCCGGAAAACGATAGATAGGTCATGTTCATGTGGTTTTCATAAGTCTGTGCATCCATATTTTGAACCATACTTTACAGAAATTTCACTTTATTCTGATAGATTTTATATTTTTATTAGATCTATCGCTTTAATCTGATTTACTACAACTTAATTGTTATAATATATAAATTTTCAATTGAAATCAACTTCAAATTTTTTATTATTTTTTCATTGTTTTAAAGATAATCTAGATTTTTTACGTGTGCTTCATTTATAATTTCCACAGTTATATTAGAATACAAATACGATTCTAGATTCAAGATAAGATTTTACACGCAAACGATTTTCCCGATATACTAGTAAACATAGATCCATGAAAAGAGAATATTTTCGTTACATTTTTTTCAAATGGTACAAAGGATAATACAGTTGTTATAAATTTTAACAAATAAATAATGGGGCAAAATCAGGCAACATAAAATAAAAATTAATAGATAAGAAATACCCCATTAATAAATAATTTTCATTGTTAATCCAATTACCTTGTTCTGAATAAATAAATTCAGAATCAATTAAAATGAATGTCAATATTTTAGTACATTTTAACTCAAAAATTGATAGGTTTATCCGTGATAGGCTATGTGACTGTTGTGTTAAAATGCCACGTTTATGTGTATTAAATTTGTAAAGAGACTTTAGTGTGTTATAATAGAAGACAGTCGCCAAATTTATCCCGCCAATCGTACACTAATGTAAAGATACATTAGTGTGTTATGATAGAAGAAAGTCAATTTCCTGTCATGTTTACTGAACGCTTTTGAACTTTTGTCGTATTTCGTCAATCGTACACTAATATAAAGTTACATTTGTGTGTTATAACAGAAGACAGTCAATTGCATGTCATATTTTCTGACGGTCTTTGCATTTTTATCTTATCTCGCCATTAGGGATACACACTATCACTAGATTCTATTATCTTTTGATGCATTCTCATTAAGAAGAGTGACGTAAAGTTCTCGTAAATAAGTAGTAAAGTTCTCGTAAAGAATGGTGACTTTAAAGAATGCAAGGAACACGCTCATCATTTCCAATTCATTAGTGATGTGTTTTTCACTGAAGGCATCTGTAGAGATGTGATGAAATACGAAATTTTAAATAAACATTTCCATCTTCTAAGATGTGCAGAAATCAAATTATAGCCCAGTAATAACTTGTGCAGGAGAATTAAAGTTCAAATCTCTCAAGGCGTCCGTTGTAGTGAATGCTTTCAGAAAGAGGAATTTCGATAATGATTGTGATATCGTATCGACAGTCATGCTGCCAAGTGGGAGTTTTTTTCACTCACATAACAAATATATTCAACACAGCTGTCTTTTATTTAACAAAAAGCCCTGTTGCAATGCAATACCATCCTTTTATAGACCATTTGTGGTTTTCTGTAATATTCATAATAAGTGAGAATAAACAAGCTGTACGAAAGATGTGGAAATACACATTGCTGAAGAAAGTCAAGACAAATGTGCTTAACAAACATAATTTTGGTTTATAATATAAATTCAAATGTAGTGAATAATATGAATCTAAATTTAGTGAAAAGCTTACGTTGTTGGTTACGTTGTATTCCCTAAGGAGTACAAGAAAATCAAATATCGGAGTACTCTCGAATAATAGAGAGTTTTTGCATAACGCCTTTTTATCGTTCGATATTTTTTTCTTCCTAGCGCGCATGCTCATAGGAATAGCTCAGTAGTGAGGTATTACAGATAAGCATGAGCAATAGGTACAATGTTTCTTATGAGCATACGCTAGGAAGAAAAATTCGGACGATAAAAAGACGTTATGCAAAATCTCTAATATTGGCTATATTGATTACCAGCTCGGGGCATAAATAATCTTCCGAGGGATGGCCCAGATAATGTATGGCGGCTGCAACAGCTGGGCAATCAAAGATATGATGAGGAGTAAGCTCGACATCAAGGCTATTTTTGGATATTTTTTAACGCCATCAACCGAAATTTTCATATTTTTGTGGTGCTTCATCCTTAATCTTGTGAGAGTAACAACTGTTCTTCTGTCAACATTTAGTTCTGCAGTTTGCTATTTCGTTTAGATTTTGCTAAGGCATTTGCATCTGCAAGGGAAGTAGGAATGGCAGTCTTATCCAGTTTTCTGACATTCTTCCCCAAAGAATCTGCAATGTCATTAAACTCCAAATCCACATAAGCAGGGATCTATTGCAGGATACACATTTTGTGCAAGCAGTGTATTTATTCTGAAAGTGATATAATGTTCAAGATACATATTTGGAAAACCTTTATTAAGAGCCTGTGTCAGCCTGTAAGGCAGACCTTGAGACAGCGAAGGAAAAGTTTATGTTACAAGATTAGCATGAGGATGTGTTTCATAATGATAAGGATAAGGTTTATTGCTATTTTATCATTCTTACTTACCTTATAAATACTATATTATCTTTTATACATACCATGATTAGACTGTTTATATATATTTTCTTAAGATTAGATAGAAGTTTGGAGGTAATACGCTGTAGTTGTTCATAAAAATTTATAAAAAGAGTTCATTTGAAATGTTTATTGAATCTCTGAACTCAATTATAAATTAAAATTTATTTTTCTGGTTTATTCTGTTTCTAATAAATGAAGAATTACGATTTATTTTTGATTCCCGTGTTTCATAACTTTGCACATATAATTTAAAATGAAATAAAAATTTTAAAACTTGAAGCAGTTTTTATCATTGTTCAAAGTACGATGATATATATGTTTTTGAAGAGTGAAGAGACATTTTTTTGCATCATAATTTTTAACTACATAAAATAATGTCATAAAAAACTTATGGATGTCATAAAAAAAGCTTAGAAAAGTAGATGTTACTAATCTTGATTTAGTTCAAGACGTCTGGTAATGACATTAATTTTGGATTCTAATTTACATTAAAAAATGGCTTTTCGAGAGATTGCGACATTTACTTCCGCTAAGATTAGATAAGTTGAATCATTTAATTACAATTTAAAAATGGTAAAAAAAGCAGAAAACCTTCGAAATTCTGAATAAATTTTACGCATTTATGAGAGATCAAATTTGATTGCGAAGTACATGTCCAAAAGAAAAAAAAAAATGTGCTATGAAACTTATTAGAATAATATCGAATTTGGAAATTTTCCAAATAAGGCGTTTGTTTTCAGTAAATAAAATAAAATAACAAAATAACTTAATAAGTTAGATCGAAAAAGTGATAATAGAAAATCGAAAAGAGATCGAAGTGATAATAGAAATAATTATCATTCTATTCATATTTCAGCAAATATTTTTTCCCGAACTATTTTTTTGCAATGAAGGATTTTCTTTCGTATCCCAAATAAATAAAATGCTAGAAAAATGCCACGATGTTCAGTATTATGTTTTTAATGTAAAAATAAAATTTTTATTATTAAGATTAGTTACAATGTACTTATATTCAATGCATTTTGAAGTTACTGTATTATTTTTCTTTTTTTGGCTGCGCACCATATAGAAAAATTATAAATATAAATAGTCTGTATTATGAGTTTTTTCAGTTAATAATGACATTTAAGTTATTTAAATGGTCTGTATTATGAGGTTTTTTTCAATGAATAATGGTATTTAAGTTATTTAAATGGTTGAAATGGGCCTGATGGGCGAGTGACTAGCGTTCTGACGCCCAGTGCCCCAGGTATCGGGTTCGAGTCCCAGCGGTGCCAGGGATGTTTGTAGTGGTTTGGAATCTACTTTAAACTGTTGGTCCCGGTCTAATGTAACTACTACTACTACATCATATCACATCACATCTCTGTGCCTAGAGTTGAGTTGCTCCTTTATAGTTTGGAAATGATGCGGATGAGAAATCTGATTGGGCTCTGTGACCCTCTACGGTCATATGAGACCGGGATCTATGGTTAAAAGTGGATTCCAAACCACTACGAACATCCATGTCACCGAGGAGACTCTAATCCGACACCTGTGGCACAGAGTGCCAGAACGCTAGACACTCGGCTATTCAGGCCTCAATCTAATATGACTGTAGGGCGTAGGGTTAACAACCTTACCCCGTAAAAAGAAAATATCCCCTGTCTCAAAATCTGCCAGTAAGCAGACGGCCTTGGTCCACCATGTGGCTATTGCGCCACTGAAGAAGAAATGGTTGGAATATCTAGTGGATGGCTCAGTGGGTTTTCAACTAGAGAACTTTGCGTTGAAACCCGACAAGTGATATTGAACGGAAAGATGGTATGGCCTATGTTTATTCTAATCAGGTATAAATCAGTTGGCAATAATGTGGAGTGAATTCCCCCAGATGCCATTCTTGGAAGAGTTCATTCGAACTATGACGCCAATATTTGGATGCAGTCCGTCTCCCATGTTAACCTAATTAACGCTGAAGTTACTATCTATCATTGTTGTTGTCAATGATATCAAACCAAAAATGCGTAGCATTGGAAAACCACAAAGTGCTCAAAGAGTGTGCGGATGTAGTGGAAAGAAAATCTAGCCATTTTTTTTTTATGTTAGAGATACATCTTTTCCATCTTCAGTATTCTTCAACGTCACATTTTATATTTCCTCTTTTTCGAATTGAAAATTAATATATTTTAAATTTTAAGCGTTATTCACTTATTATTAATCAGATGAAAGGAAAGATCGATTTTGGCTCGATTTTTAAAAAAAAAAAGGGTTAACTATTTGGGTCGGTACTAACTCATAAATTAAATCCAAGCAGAAAACCACCAATTTATCAAATCGTTACTGAAAACCGAATAATAAAAATAAAAAGATATAAAAACAAAATAAAGAAAGCTACTGTATTGAGCAAAATATGGTATAAGACATTATGAAATATGACTGATTATAATAATGAACTCCCGTTTGCGTAATAATCAGTTGCATGCACCATAAAAAATCAATTATCTGAAAAATATCTATGTGTTTACGTAATTAAAAAAAATGGGCAAAAAAAAAAAAAAAAAAAAAAAAAAATCATAATAGTTGTTTAATTTTTGTACATCATTATGCTGTTTTTCTTTAAAGCATGCATTTATACAGTGATCAATTACAGTGTAAAGAAAAAGAAGAAAAGAATAATTAGTACAAATACACGACTTATAATACAAGAATATGAAAAGTTGACTTAAAGCGATAATCAAACCAGTTCTTATTTACGTTACCTTATTTACAAAACGCATAGGAAGTTGATAAACGCTTAAAACGGGGGAAGGATAAAGCCTTAACTTCGGTTAAATGCATTTAGGACATTAGTTGTATAAATGAGGCTAAGGCTACACGTCACGTTTGAATGAATAATTAGATAACCACAAACATAACTTGTGATTTATACTGATATGGAAATGAAAAGTTTAATTTTCTTTTATCAATGAAAAAAATATATTAAATCATTAAAAAATATCTTTTTCATCAATTTTAAAAATAATTATTTTCACATAATTTTTTTATGATATACTAGTTCGGATTTAGATGAAAAGAGGCCCTAAGCTATTCCACTTATGAGGCCCTTTCACCTCCAATTTTTAAGTTTGTAAATTACAAGAGAGATAATAAAATGCATTATTACTGTGATATATAACAATATGTTAAATGAAACTTATGTTGTGATTGGTACTAATCTTTATAAAAAATGTGGCACGGATAATAAATTTAAAAAAAGTCGAGAACACTTATTTGGACATTTATTCTCAGCACCATATGCAGTACTTGTAACAATAACTAATCAAACATAACACACAACATTTACAAAGAAACAAAATTAAAAAATAATTAAACTCTCTGACTACGAAAATAAAATATGCAATAAAAATTATCATATTTTCTATCAAATTAAATTAAATATATTCAATACATTGAAGATTAAAGCAAATTCAATTCAGTTAAATTTATTTCATAATAATTCGCATTTAAAATTTAAGCATGAATTATTATGAATTTTAAGTTTATAAACTAAACCAAAAATGGAATTTGAGATAGAAATTAGTGAACGTACGAACTATACTTTGGTGCAATCTAGTATATACAAACGACCAGACCCAATAAGCCGAATGCGTTGCTCTTAACCTCAGTGTTTACTGTTTTTAGAATAGTGTAATTCTAATTTTGCTAACAATTTGAATGTAGGCCCCTTTTGATCTTGAGGCTCTAGGCTGAAGCCTAGTTAGCCTATAGGAAATTCCGGCCCTACTAGTTGTTACATTTTTTAAGAATGGTAACAATTTATGGCTAGCTACGTAGTAAGTTTTTAAACTTATTTATTTCTAGTTTAAAATTTTTGTTAAAAGATATTTTTGCAATACACTAAGTCCTCGAGCTGAACCTGCTTTTTGACGCATGCGCAGTGAGTGATAAGATTTAAAATTTAACATTAATGATCCTGCAATTGTATTCAAAATCCTTCATTGTATGTTATCCGTCCATTAATATTAAGTAATTAATAAAATTACTGTAATTACTTAAGTAATAATTAATTAATATTAATAATAATATATATAAATAATTAATATAAAAATTAAGTCATTAATGATATTACAATAACAGTAATTCCTCAAATAAAATGTTTTAATTTGGTATTTTCAATTAAATTGACTGACAATTGAAGATTATGGAGTACCAATGAGAATAACTTCTCTTTAGAATTAATAGATAGATTATAAAATGACAGCTTAATTAATATTAAAAAATATAATTTTTTTAATTAAATTAACATAAAATTAAGTTAATTAACGTAATTTTTTTATTTAAATTAACGTACAGGCAGTAAAGGAAAAAATTTAAAAATTCACCTTCAGCTATAATATAACCGTAATCTGAAAAATTAAAACAACGCATGTTGGTTATAAGTTTTCCAAAACCAATTCCACACATACAAGAATAATTAATATCATTAAAGATATTATTTAAAAATAAATTTAGATATATAAATAAACTGGTATATTTTTATTATATAAAAATATATAACAAAAATATACCAGTTTTTTACAAACATTTCAATGATATTTGCAATCTTTCTAAAAATTATGAAAGAGATTTATGTGTGCGTGTGTCTGTATTTCTATAACTTAAAAAAAAAGTTCTTATAGAACCAATTTATTTAAATAAATTCATTATTTTTTTATCGAACAAAAATCTCAAAATAAAAAATTAATACTCTTTTAAAATCAAAAATTTTTTTCTATATCACAACCTAACTTCCTGCCACTACAGCCCAGGATGGGCCAAAAGGCCATATGTCTACTGTTGGCGAAACCGTGTTATATTTAATATATATTTTAATCCTGTTTTATTTTAATAAAAATTTTTAAACATATTTATTTCAAAGAAAAAAAAAAAAAAAACCTTTTTCGAAGCTTTACATTTCGGGAAAAGTAACAAATTTTCGGAATGATAAGATTAAAAATGACAAATGATTAAACAATACGTCCGTAAACGATTTTCGGATAATTTTTTGGAACGGTTATCATCATCAAATTGAATATCATGATTGAAAATTTCAGAATTCAATAACTTCCTGTAATTTTGTTAGTAAATTATAAATAAAATAAAATTGAAGCTTCTTAATGTCCAAGTTCAAAAATCATCGTCTTTTATTTATAATGAC
The DNA here is from genome assembly GCA_021605075.1 of Caerostris darwini. Classification (NCBI taxonomy): domain Eukaryota; kingdom Metazoa; phylum Arthropoda; class Arachnida; order Araneae; family Araneidae; genus Caerostris; species Caerostris darwini. The sequence goes on from BPLQ01008871.1 coordinate 54,775, forward strand.
CAATAATTGAATTACGTGATATTTCTAGACTTTCTAAAAATAAGTGTTACAATGTAAAAGAGACAGAGCCTGAATGACCGAGTGGCTAGCGCTCTGGCGCTCGGTACCACAGGTTTCGGGTTCGAGTCCCGGCGGTGCCATGGATGTGTGTAGTGGTTCGGAATCCACTCTAAACCGTAGGTCCCGGTCTAATATGATCGTAGAGCGTTGCGGGGGCATTGTTACTCTGCGTCCGTGGCTTATCTTCAAGTTACACGCGCCCCCTGGGTAATGCAAAATGAGTAACGTATGTGCAGTGTTTGCCTTAAGGCATCCAAGACGTCCATGTCTGTTTGTCAGCTGCATTAGGGAATACTGTTATATATATATATATAAAAGCGAAAATAAAATATATATATAAAAGCGAAAATAAAATATATATATAAAAGCGACAACAAAAATTTAATAATTAGAAAGTTTAAAAATGGTTTTTTTCCAAAAGGAATTAAAGTTTCTAAAATTGCCTATTTTCTACCGCCTGGTCTTAATTGTCTTATACAGTGTTCTTGTTAAGTTTGGTTTCGATAGATCTAGAAATAAAACTGTATAGAGGTCATAGCGTGGTAGTCCTAAAAATTTAGTGTTAGAGGACATAAAGGACGTTCCATACAACCAACTACATTACTGCACTGTCTCTACTTAATATGTGCTTCACTCGGTAGGACAGAATTTTGGAGATTAAAAAAATCTTTTTGATGATGGCAATTGACGAAAATTTTAAAATGAAATCCTGAATTAAGCCATTTGTAGACTAGCAGCATAACCAGTCTTCTGGGCGGTCCGTCTAGGCTACAGCGCTACCCCTGTTCTGGACCAGCGACATTATCCGCCCACTCAACACCTCCACATCGGTACTTGCATATGTAACTCGCCATTGCCCGGTAACAGAATATAAAACAATATAAAAAAAAAAAAAAAAAAAATTTCAGTCAATTTCTACTTTTTTTCACTCTATTGCAGAAAGACCTTTATAAATAATTTTAATTCCTTTTTTTAAGTTTATCTGGTGCCATCTATTGGTAGATATATGCAACTTATGTCTAATAAAAAACTAAAATTAATTAATTAAATTTAATGAATGAATTAATATTTGAAAAAAACTGTATTAACGCCAAGTGTCATCCACTACAAGTTTAAAAAAATGTATTTGAACTTCAGTGGACGAATAAAAAGTATTTTATGAATGATTGACAATTTGAATAAGATATATATAGGGAGAGTGTGAGCTAATAGAAGGAATTAAAAAAAATCTCTTCAGAATTGAAGGTTTGAGATTTTAAATAACACGACAAAAATAGTGCAATAATTCCAATTATTTTTTTTTCACATTTAATCTGTTAGCATTTATTTTTAAGAATTATAACAGTATTAATTTGGAAAGCAGATTTAAAATAAACACTGTAAATTTGCTGCCTTAAATTTTTACAATAATTTAATTGGCGCCATCAATAGAAAATTAAGGTTTTTAATTAATTAATAAGGAGGGATTTAAGAAGTAGAAATCGGGGAAATCTACCAGTTTTAAAATAACCAACAAGTTTACGTAGGCTCAGAAGTTTATGTAGTTTAAAGTAGCTACAAGTTTACGTAGATATTTCTATTTGTCAAATTTGAAAGTTCCAGGTTGAAATCTGTGAATTTGTAAAACGGACAAACAAATAGAATTTCAATTTTATTTATAATTTTTTTTTATGCGATGCTCGCATCAAGTTACTGCAAATACATGCGGCACATAAACTTCAGAAATCCGTGAAAAACTGAAAATACCTTTGTACTGGGGACAGTACGATCTACAAAAATTTCATGAAAACCTATTCGAACTATCTCATTAGGACGCAGTAGGGCTGAGGTTCGAATCCATTGGCGACATGATCATAATCACTATTTTCAGAAACGAGGCGACTCGATGGCGATTGTGATAATGTGTATAAAGCATCTTACAAAAGTAAATTATAAGTAAAATAAAATTGAAGTTCAAAAGTTGTCAGTCTGTCTGAAGGAAGTGTTTCCGAATTTTCTCTCATATATGAAAATGCGGGGCAGTTACACGTAAAAATCTGCAGCTTCCAAAAGTTTCTGTTCCTCATGCCCCTTTGGTGGATTGTTCGTGGTATACCTATCTATCTATATAACTTTTTTATTAAATTGGGGGGGAATCAGGAGGAATCTGCAAGTTGTTAAGTGGCCTATGGTCTTACGTAAGTCATGGCTATGTACATGCCAAATTTCCTCAAAGTTGAAAAATATGAATTTGTTACGGACAATATATATATATATATTGTCCGTATTACTATCATCGTATATATATATATATATATATAGACACGATGATAGTTTTTATAATTAAAAAGACAATTTTAAACATTTTTACTAATATTTCTTCCTACATACTTGATTTTATTTGCTAAAAACAAATTTTTTAGTGTGCATTTTTCAAACATTTAGAAATAATCACCACTTAGACTACAATTTTCTAAACTAAAACAGTTAAAATGTTATTTCTTATAATGAATACACACTAATTCAATTTATTAACCCCAAATATTTTTTTTTTTCAAAATATTGCATGCACTTCTAGCTATCTCATCAATCATTTTCACTTACATTTTATTTCCTTTTTTTTTTTATACACAAATCTTATATGTAAGTTCCATTCTGTTTTCATTTTCATAATACTGTTTACAGAAATCTGTGAATTTTGAAGCTGTTAAAAACATCCTTTTAGACGCTAACTTATCAATTCAAAATCTGAGGGTATGCTGTTGATAGTAAATACTTATCAATTTCTATAAGTGTTATCTAGTGAAAAACACGTTTTGAAAAGTATTTATAATTTCGTAAAACTCTACTTTACTTGAGCAAACTTTTCTTATGAAAACAACATAATTTTATTTCTATATATATTTGAATTTATAATATTTCCCCTAATTAGTATGTTATACAAAAAAAAAAAAAAAAAAAAATTTCAGAAAGTGATTCCCCCCCCATTATTTTCATTTACATAAAACAGTACTTATTTATTAATTAATAAGTATTTTTTCTCTTATTGAAGAAAATTACTACTTTTCCTAAAGTATCTTTTACTTATTGAAATTTTTCACTCAAAAACATTTATTTTTTTCTGGTACAAAGTGTTTACATGCATATTCCATATGATAAGTATTCTGTTTTATTGAATATTTATGCATATCGTCATTTAATCGTATTTACCAAAGATTCATTTCATTACTATACTCTTTTAAAAGAAGATTATAAATGTATTGATAAATATTTAAATTTTTTTTATAAAATTGATTATGTCCTACAAAAAAACCTAACTTACTATTTCAATAAAGATACATAATTAATCATTTTTTTGGAGAATACTACAATGTTATATTAGACACGATTTGTTGCAATGTTATCTTTTATCCGTATGTATTATTTATTCAGTTTATATCCAAATTTTTCGTGACAATATTTTTTAATAGTATAGATTACACATACTTATTCGATTTCAAACTAGTATGAATATTATTTACTAGTACGAACTAGTATTTCTATTTTTTTAAACTAGTTTCAACTTGCTGCACTACTTTTCTATATCTTATTATACTTTTTATTTGTTGTTGTTTCTTATCCTACTTGGTCGATAGCAACATCTAGACCAAATCCATGAACCCGTGATCATGATAAAGGGTAAAAAATCTAGTTTCTTTTTGTTCTTGGTCTTGTGGCACAAAGACGTGGTACCCAAAGAGAGAAGTTGACTTTACCCCATCCGGTTATATCCTCCGGGCACCTATTGAGCACCCCACGCTTTTAGAACAGTTACATTCCTTTTCTCGTCAGTCATTTTATTCTTATGTTAACAATTATTTTTTTTACATTTTGGTTTGATTAACTCTAAAAGCGTGTTTATTTTTTTTTTAACTATTAATTTATTTTTTTAAATGGAACATGAATATATAACATCAAATATTCGTTAATTTAACAATAATCCGCGCTACAGGCCCATGATGTTTTAGAAATATTAAATCACTAATTTCTATGTAAGATATATATTTAATTATTTTCCAGTTTCAATTAAATTCCTTTTTACTACAAAGAAATGAGTTCAATAAAAATATTCAATATTGTATATTCAATGATAACTTCAAACAAAAATCTGTATCATAGTAGTATCTTTTACAACCTAAATTCATAATACCCTCCTTACATTTCTCATATACTAAATTGATTCACTCCAACCCAATTTATTTTATTCAATTGTAACATTTTTATTATATACAGTAACATTTTTATTATATACATATATACAGTAACATATTCATCCATTTAGATTAAATTTTTAGTAATAATAATAATAAAAATAAAATTAATACACATTTTAAAATAACTTAAATTCCAATATCAAGAAAAATTTCACCTCATTGATACAAAATAATAGTGAACTGAAAGAAGAATTTCAGAATTATGTATTCTCTATATTAGTCATATAATGCACATGATTTGATGTTAAATTGTAGTTAATAATAACTTGCATTACATATACACTTCAATATCTCATTTGCACTTCTACATTTGTATTGTCATAAAATAGAATAACCAAAATATTTCATTCAAACATAATATTTATCATTCATTGAAAGGTTATTATTATTTCCCTTTAACAGAACTAAAGTAAATGAATCAACAAGACAAATTATATTTAACGTTTCTTGTTAGTACTAGTACTACTAATATTCTATTCATTAATTTATATCTCATAAATTGAAATAACCATATTTTTGTATTCATAGTTTAATTGAACACAATATTAAAATATATTTCAAAAACTAAATCGATAATTTTATTAAATTAATGAGAAGGCATTTCAAATACAATATCGATTTTATAATCAAACTAGAAGACCCGGCCACGCGTTGCTGTGGCTTTCTTGTATTTCGTTCAATTATTAGATACTATAATTGGTATTGTTATCGTTTGCTGTCGTGGTTTGATTTGTTGACATGAGGGCCCTCTCAGCACGTCTACGTCGTACCTCACGCCTACGG
>BPLQ01008872.1:0-57122 GCA_021605075.1 Caerostris darwini
GGGGTCATTTCTAGGCACAGTGATGCGATGTGGTGTAGTAGTAGTAGTAGTAGGCATAATGCTCAACAGCGGCGCACAATACCAATGAGCCACGAATCGGGCCTATTTTTTCTTAATTCTAAAAATTCATTTAAATGTGCTTATCAAGTAATATACATAACTTTCTGTTGTAGGGCGTCTACAGTTATCATTGTGAAAAACAAGGGGAAGTACACGTTTCCCCTCTACAACACTCAGACAGGTACAGTTACACTGCTAGCTATTCAAAAAAACAACACTATAAAGAAAAAATTCAAATGTCATAGTATTATTCCTCATGAAAAGTAGCAATAAAAGCATATGCAAGAGATTAAAATTTCAACAGGGTTTCGAACAGAACAACAGAATTTCGACTTCATGGTGCCTGTGGCGCAACAATTTCTTTTACTTGCAGAGTTTAGCAATGGTAACATCCTTATTCCTCCTAAAAGAATATGGGCAGCATCCAATGAGCCTTTTTTAAGTTTAACACAGAAATAATTATAACTTATAGAAATTGCTGATCATTCTTCCGAGAAAGTAGCCTTGTGTCGGATGTTATCAAACCACAGTGAAGCGGATATGGAATCAACCCATGAAGGAAAGACGGGGAGATCGATGGGAATGATTGCACCATCCTGGTCGCACCAACCTGGAGAAAGGCATATCGTGTGGTAGGCACTGACTGATATCCCTGAAAAATCAAGAAGTGTATCGCAAAAAATTAGATTTGTTATTCAAAATAAGTGCTAAATCTCTAAAGGCTTCGATTCTGTTGTCTCACCTTATTTTCCCCGTATTGCGCGATCATGTTTCAAGAACACAATGCAAGACCACACATAATGTTTAACAATGCTTCTTCCATAACAGCTTGCATTTCTGCTTTGACTGCTGGTTCTTTCCATCCGTCTCCTTCGAACACGTCTGGTCAATGACTGTCACTGTTTAACAATGTGTGGAATCTGCATGGACTGGCATACCCTAAGAACACCACATCCAAAGGTTTTTTCATTCAATACTAGAGCACGTAATAGCAGTTATTGTCAATCTTGGCTGCAACACAAACACCGATTTTTTTGTGTTACTCAACTCGAACGCGAATCCATTTACAACTTTTTCAACCTTCCGTTTCATATTATTGCTCTAATAAAGTTGGCTTATGTATGTCTTGAGCTTGCTATTGCGTTTTGATTTGCCAGCAAGGTATATGAAACATTTGAATTATGAATTTGAGAAACAACTAATTCATTCTACAGGTTTTTGATCAAATTATTTAATTCCTAAAATATTATACTTCTGTAATGTTTAATCAAGGAATTTGGATTTATTACTTTTTCTCAAAACTTTAATTACAATTTTTGGTTCTTTTAATGCCTTTGTTGTTTTATAAAATAGTGTTGTCTTTTATTTCATTCTGCAGTACCGTCGTGCTCTCTAGATTCTCTTTTTCGAATTGTACCAGAAAATGTCGTGCCAGTTATGGACAATGTAACTTCAGATACTTTGCCATTTAATTATACATTGCAACTGACTTGTGATGGAGGTTTGAGGATTAATGACATAGAAACTGCTACATGTGGCAGCGAGGGATGGCAAATCTCCAAAGTGCAGTGTAAGTAGTTTGCCTTATGTCATTGAATTATGTGAACGTAATATTGTGAATCCTGACAAATCAGAGTCATTTTTTAACTATTTCGATTGTTTTAAAAACATTAATAAGAATTGTCAATACATGATACATACATAAATCTATAGCTGATTTTGTTAATATTTAATTAACCTTATCTACATGATAATACTACTGTGTCCGAAATATAAGATTAATTTTCAATTTAAATTTCCCGGTGCTTACGTAATTTAATTTTTTTTCTTTTTTAGGTTGCTGGCACTGTCCTTGACATCCATGTGAAATTTGAAGTTAAAATATTCATTAGTGTTTGAGTTACGCTTGGTTTTGTGAGACGCTAAAACTGATTTCGGCAATTTTTGAAATGCCTGAATTAATTGAGCAAAGAACTTGCATTAAATTTTGTTTGCGCAAACGCCTAGAATGTTGCAGAAGGCATTCGGTGAGCATTCCTATATCGGAAAGAAATTTTTAGAAGTGGTATAAACAGTTCAAAGAAGGGAGAGGACGCGTTGAAGACGAAGACCCCTCTAGTCGACCATCAACCTCAACCGACGAAGCTCACGTCCAAAAAATTAAAGCTTTGGTGCTTGCAAACCGTCGATTTAGAATTAGAGACCTTGCGGATGAAGTTGGAATTTCAAAAGGATCGGTCAATTCCATTTTGGGTCTCTAACGCGTCAAATCTCGGTTGGTACCGAAAACACTGAATTCGCCAGCTCACACTGTATTGATTTTTCGTGGCTTTTTTGCCAAAAATGAAACTCATATCGTTCCACAAACAATGTATTCACACCGTGCGACTTCTGGCTATTCCCTAAATACAAAATAACTCTCTGGGGACACCGCTTTGAGTCGATTGAAGTGATTCAACGTGAATCGGCGCGTGCTTTAAAGGCCCTCTCTGCCGATGACTTTTTAGCATACATTGGGGATTGGAAAAAAAAGTTGGTATAAGTGCATTGCGTCCTTAGGGGATTACTTTAAAGGCGATGAAATAAATTTGGATGAATAAATTAAGAGTTTTTGAAAAAAAAATAATTGGTCTAACATTTTCGGCACATTAGTAGATAAATTATTGCTTCTTCTTTGTCCGTTTTCTCGTTACTTTTTCCGTTCTTTTAAACATAAAAAATTATTAAATGGTTAGTATCTAGCCAATAAGTATGAAAACATTCATGTTAAAAAAAATAAGTAATATGCCCGATGCTACAGGGGTCGGGTTCCAGTCCCGGTGGTGATATGGATGTTTCCAGTTTACAAACTTAGTTCATCAGAAATTTATAAAACAATATATATTATTGTTTATAAATTTATAATTTTAAAAAAATATTAGCATTGATAGAAAATAAATCCTTTGAGTTTATTTTCTTGTTTTACCAGGCATTTGACAACCGTTCCGATTTTTCGAATTTATTTTTTCATTAATACATAATGAAAATAATAAATTACAAAAATATAGATACTTCTTTCTGTTAGCGAGTGAAAATGTAATGAAGTTTATTATAAAATACGGGATATTCAAACATTCGTAATGCACATTTTTTTTTTTTTTTTTTTTTGCAAATACTGTTATTGTCTATGAATAGATATTCCTTTATGTCAGATGCATATATTACTAATATTATATCTTTTTCTTTGCTATTTTGTTACTAGTTTGACAATCCTGATTCCCGAAGGTAAGTTATTGAAAATGGAATTTAAAAAATTTAATTCGAACAAATAAAAAATCTGTTGTTGTTCTAAAGCATCATGTGACATTTCATTACACCTACCTTCTCGTAATAGGCTTAAGAAACTGTCTGCGTCGACAGGTGACTTGTAGTTCTATTATTTAACTTTATATTTCAGATCATGTTGTTGTTCTAATGCAGTTGGCAGTACAGAGACAGTTAATTTCTATGCCATAAGCAAGGACTGCGCCACTGTTACTCATTTAGCACTACCCAGGGGGCACGTGTAGCTTGAAGATACGCTACGAACGCGAGTCACACAATCCCCGCTCAACGCTCTACGATCATACTAGACTGGGATATATACATTTATAGTGGATTTCGAACCACTATAAGCATCCATATCACAGCCGGGATTCAAACCCGACATCTGTAGTACAGAGCACCAGAGCGTTAGCCATTCATCTATCAGGCCCCTAATTAAAAATCAGTGGAAATAAGCAAAATATCCTACTCTATCCAACCCTGTATAAGTATTTAATCTGTCAATGAATCTCCAGTTAAAAAACTGTTGCTCATGAAAATATTCATTTGAATAAAATGTTTTACAGGTGTAGCTGGTTGTCCTAATCTGCTGAAGACGAAAGATCCGGAACTACTTGTTGTACCCGATAAAGATTTCTACAGATTTGGAGAGTCTGTCGCGTTAGCTTGCAGTCCAGGTTACGTCCTCAGTTCGGAAGTAGTTCGGCTCATGTGTTTGGGTTCTACTTGGTCAGAAACAGAGTTGCCTCATTGCCAACAAGAATGGATCCATAGAGGAATTTTTAGTTTCTGAAACTTTTCCCATTGTAACTTTTTCATTAAACATTGATGTTAATCATAACCTTTAAACTATGATAATGTTTACATCATGTTGAAATAAACAAAAGCAATATTTTTAGACAACCTTTGTCTAGTATGATTTTTTAAATTATAAAATTTTAATTTTAATAATTTTGAAACAGTACTTTTTGAAGTGTACTTTAAGTACTAGAAAATTTCGTATGAAATGTTGCTTACCTTTCTAGTCCGACATACCGTGCGGGAGTTAACCCAAAGATATAGGGATGTATTCAGTCAATACTTTGTACTGCAATACTTTTCCTAATTTTTTATTGGACATATTACAAATGGCGATATAGCGATACTTAACTATAATATTAGAAATGCAGACTCAAAACCAACAGTGGCACTACCAACAGTGAAATGCGGGGAAAAAGTTCTTGGACGAAGTACGGCTACAGTTCAAATGGTAAGAGTTCGAAGAGTAAAAAAGTGGTAAACGTTTCAAAAGCATTCTAGATACTTAGCATTTTAGACAGTATATCTCTAATTGTATGTGTGCGGTGTTTGTCCTTGTGTAAATAAAGCTGCGAGTTCTCAAACCTTTGCCTCAAGTATCTCAACCCAGCCACACCCAGTTACAATCTGGGGGGCTACCCTGCACACTACAACGTAGCCCCCAACGTTGAACCTGTACCAACACCACTACAAGCATTATTAATATTATCGTCGAGGTAAACCTTAGTAAATCTGTTGAAAATTCCCTAGGAAACTTTAGCACTATATAAAATATTCTTTTGTAGTTTTGTTACTCTATATAACTGACAAAAATATGAAATAAATTGAATATTGTTTCTGCAATTATAATTATACAATTAGATATAACTGACACGGAAATAAAATTAACATTTCAAAACAGTTTTTCTGTGTTATGAAGTTTATAAGTAAGTTATAAGTAAGTTTATAAAGTTTATAAGTAAGTTTATGAAATTTATAAGTAAGTTATAAGTAAGTTTATGAAGTTTATAAGTAAGTTATAAGTAAGTTTATGAAGTTTATAAGTAAGTTTATAATTTTAGAATAAACCAATAATAATAAAAAATTAATTGGTAATAAAGAATCCCCATATAGTGAAAATCAAGATCCCCATAAAATGAAAAACAAGAGCCCCATATAATGGGAATCAAGATTGATTCTTGTTTGCCATTAATGAAAAGGAAAAAACCCCATATAATGAAAATGAAGAACCCCCATATAATGGATAACAAGATCCCCCTTATAAAGTGAAGCAAGAACCCCATATAATGAAAATGAAGAACCCCCATATAATGGATAACAAGATCCCCTTATAAAGTGAAGCAAGAACCCCATATAATGAAAATTAAGAACCCCATATAATGGATAACAAGATCCCCCTTATAAAGTGAAGCAAGAACCCCCATATAATGAAAATTAAGAACCCCCATATAATGGATAACAAGATCCCCCTTATAAAGTGAAGCAAGAACCCCCATATAATGAAAATTAAGAACCCCCATATAATGGATAACAAGATCCCCCTTATAAAGTGAAGCAAGAACCCCCATATAATGAAAATTAAGAACCCCCATATAATGGATAACAAGATCCCCCTTATAAAGTGAAGCAAGAACCCCCATATAATGAAAATTAAGAACCCCCATATAATGGATAACAAGATCCCCCTTATAAAGTGAAGCAAGAACCCCCATATAATGAAAATTAAGAACCCCCATATAATGGATAACAAGATCCCCCTTATAAAGTGAAGCAAGAACCCCCATATAATGAAAATGAAGAACCCCCATATAATGGATAACAAGATCCCCCTTATAAAGTGAAGCAAGAACCCCCATATAATGAAAATGAAGAACCCCCATATAATGGATAACAAGATCCCCCTTATAAAGTGAAGCAAGAACCCCCATATAATGAAAATGAAGAACCCCCATATAATGGATAACAAGATCCCCCTTATAAAGTGAAGCAAGAACCCCCATATAATGAAAATGAAGAACCCCCATATAATGGATAACAAGATCCCCCTTATAAAGTGAAGCAAGAACCCCCATATAATGAAAATGAAGAACCCCCATATAATGGATAACAAGATCCCCCTTATAAAGTGAAGCAAGAACCCCCATATAATGAAAATGAAGAACCCCCATATAATGGATAACAAGATCCCCCTTATAAAGTGAAGCAAGAACCCCCATATAATGAAAATTAAGAACCCCATATAATGGATAACAAGATCCCCCTTATAAAGTGAAGCAAGAACCCCCATATAATGAAAATGAAGAACCCCCATATAATGGATAACAAGATCCCCCTTATAAAGTGAAGCAAGAACCCCCATATAATGAAAATGAAGAACCCCCATATAATGGATAACAAGATCCCCCTTATAAAGTGAAGCAAGAACCCCCATATAATGAAAATTAAGAACCCCCATATAATGGATAACAAGATCCCCCTTATAAAGTGAAGCAAGAACCCCCATATAATGAAAATTAAGAACCCCCATATAATGGATAACAAGATCCCCCTTATAAAGTGAAGCAAGAACCCCCATATAATGAAAATGAAGAACCCCCATATAATGGATAAAAGATCCCCCTTATAAAGTGAAGCAAGAACCCCCATATAATGAAAATTAAGAACCCCATATAATGGATAACAAGATCCCCCTTATAAAGTGAAGCAAGAACCCCCATATAATGAAAATTAAGAACCCCCATATAATGGATAACAAGATCCCCCTTATAAAGTGAAGCAAGAACCCCCATATAATGAAAATTAAGAACCCCCATATAATGGATAACAAGATCCCCCTTATAAAGTGAAGCAAGAACCCCATATAATGAAAATTAAGAACCCCCATATAATGGATAACAAGATCCCCCTTATAAAGTGAAGCAAGAACCCCCATATAATGAAAATGAAGAACCCCCATATAATGGATAACAAGATCCCCCTTATAAAGTGAAGCAAGAACCCCCATATAATGAAAATGAAGAACCCCCATATAATGGATAACAAGATCCCCCTTATAAAGTGAAGCAAGAACCCCATATAATGAAAATGAAGAACCCCCATATAATGGATAACAAGATCCCCCTTATAAAGTGAAGCAAGAACCCCCATATAATGAAAATGAAGAACCCCCATATAATGGATAACAAGATCCCCCTTATAAAGTGAAGCAAGAACCCCCATATAATGAAAATTAAGAACCCCCATATAATGGATAACAAGATCCCCCTTATAAAGTGAAGCAAGAACCCCCATATAATGAAAATTAAGAACCCCCATATAATGGATAACAAGATCCCCCTTATAAAGTGAAGCAAGAACCCCCATATAATGAAAATTAAGAACCCCCATATAATGGATAACAAGATCCCCCTTATAAAGTGAAGCAAGAACCCCCATATAATGAAAATTAAGAACCCCCATATAATGGATAACAAGATCCCCCTTATAAAGTGAAGCAAGAACCCCCATATAATGAAAATGAAGAACCCCCATATAATGGATAACAAGATCCCCCTTATAAAGTGAAGCAAGAACCCCCATATAATGAAAATGAAGAACCCCCATATAATGGATAACAAGATCCCCCTTATAAAGTGAAGCAAGAACCCCCATATAATGAAAATTAAGAACCCCCATATAATGGATAACAAGATCCCCCTTATAAAGTGAAGCAAGAACCCCCATATAATGAAAATTAAGAACCCCCATATAATGGATAACAAGATCCCCCTTATAAAGTGAAGCAAGAACCCCCATATAATGAAAATTAAGAACCCCCATATAATGGATAACAAGATCCCCCTTATAAAGTGAAGCAAGAACCCCCATATAATGAAAATTAAGAACCCCCATATAATGGATAACAAGATCCCCCTTATAAAGTGAAGCAAGAACCCCCATATAATGAAAATTAAGAACCCCCATATAATTAAAAACAAAAAACCTCATAAAAATGGCAATCACATAATCAAACACCTCAATGCTCTGAAGATCAAGGTCCATTACGTGATGTGAAAGAAGAATGCATGCCGATAAACAAAGAGAATAATTTTAATGAAATTAAAGAGTCCTTAAATAAAGAAAATGAAGAAGAGCTTTTTAGCAATGAAAACAAAGAAATAGTACCTAATGAAAATGAGGATAAATCAAGCAATGAGATATATGAAGAACCAGTAATTCGAAAAACAGAAAAGTCCTTCAAAATACACCCAATGTCCATAAATTAAGGATAATGAAGTTCAGGCAAAGAAAGAGACAGAAGCAAAACAAATTTGACTTATTTGTAAAGTCTATTTATTAAACAAAAGGTAAAGAGCAAAAAAGATGCTATATGTTTGACATAATTAATAAAAATTGCGATTTTTACTCTGTGGAGCAAATTTCAAAAAAGAACCTATTTACAAAAAACAGTATAACATGGTTAGTATGATGGTTAATATGGAGTATGTCTCCCGGACAATACAATACAGGCCTTACAACGCCTAGGCATACTGAGTATCAAATTATCAATCTGATCTTGGGGAATATTACACCACTCATCAAGCAATGCCCTCCGAAGTTCCGGTTGACAGGTGGGAGGACGGTTGACGGGCTACAATTCGTCGGAAAAGCATATCCCACACATGCTCTATTGGATTCAAGTCCGGTGAGTATGCTGGCCACTCCATACGGGTGATATCCTCCAATTGAAGGCATTCGTCTACAATGTTTGCACGGTGAGGACGGGCGTTGCCATCCATAAACCGAAATTCAGCACCCATGGCGCCCCGAAACAAACGTACATGTTGTTCCAGAATGACATCCCGATAGATGTGGCCTGTCATCGTTACACTCTGAACATGCTGGTCAGTTCTGGACCCAAGAATAATTCCTCCCCAAACGCACCTGCACCACCGTAACGGTGTCGTTCAATGGTGTTCTCTTGGTGGTAAGGGGTACCTGGCACTCTCCATATGAAAGTCCGGCGAGAATCAGACTGCAAACTAAACCTGGACTCGTCGGAAAACATCACACAAGACCACTGTGTCACACATCACACACATCACGGTGTCCACAATGCATGCTCTCTACTCCAGGTTAATCGCGGGCGACAGTGAGTTGCGGTAAGTGGAACACATCTGACAGGCCTACGAGCATATAGACCAATGTGCCCAAAGCGTCTGTACACGGTCTGCCTTGAAACTGTCGTACCGGTAGATGAAGAGAGCTGACGAGACAAGTCTGATGCTGTGCTCCGTCTGTTTCTGTTCGCAGTAACTGCTAAATACCGGTCCTCATTCGGCGTTGTAACTCGGGGGTGACCTGTGCTGTAAAATCTACTCACATTACCATCATCTTGGAATCGTTTCCAAAGCCTGGAGATGACACTCTGGGTAATTCGATTAAATTAACCTATACGTTACGATTAAATTAACCTATACGTTACGATTAAATTAACCTATAATGACTTATTTAAATAATCGTATATGCAATTTTCTGACAATTGGAAAGATTATATTTATTGAAAAGTGCTAGAAGATATCAATACAAATATTAACATGAATGGTTTTTTTATCACGTTATATGATTGAGAACATGAACAATTTCAAGAGGCATCTATTATAACACATTTCTTTATAATGTAATATTTTTATTACAAATTAAAAGCTCACAAACTAATTACAGAGCTTAAAAGGTTTATTTTTCTGCTATATAGTTCTAGAATTATTTTAATTTTTTCCCCTACGTTTAACTAATTTAAGTAAAAAAAGTAAAAGGAAGAAACCAGTATTTATTTTTCCAGCGCCTAAAGTGAAACTAATCTTTGTTTATGTTAGATGGTAAAAATTGATGAAATAACATCTTGGGTTTTCCGAACACGTCTTTTCCTGATACGAGGAGTGTAAACTGTAAACTATATCTATGCGCATATCAACATGTTATGTATTTTTACTTTATCTTTTACTACTTTTTTCAATATTTTATTAACGTAAGTTTAAAGGTTAAATGTAAAGAGTTCAATTTTAAGTGACCCATCTTTGAAGCACAATCTAGGATCACATCTTTAATAGAATACAAACTTGAAAGAAAAAAAAACAAAATTTCGCTGTTTACATAGATGTTGGAAATGATACGGTTACAAGGCGAGCAAAATACATATTTTTTCATAAACTCTGGTTTCTTAGGATCATTTTCGATGAAACCAAAATGAAATCATTTTTTCTAATTATTGTTTTTTTAGGTATACTTTTAAAAACTATTGCAGAAAACGGTAAGCTGAGTTTATTTTTCTATTGTATTACATTGTTTCTTATTTGGTTATCTATTTTACTAAATGGCACAGTGATAGATTGCGAATTTAAAAAATGATCAAACAATCTTGAAATGTTAGGAAAGAATTTAAAAAAAAAATTTCGTTTCCGTACTTAATAATTTGTTTCTTATTTGGTTATCTATTCCACTAAATGGCACATTAATTGATTTTGAATGTATAAAATGATCAAAAAGTTAGGAATAATTTTATTAGGGAAAGAATATGAAAAAAAATACTTTTAATACTTTGTTTCCTTACTTAATAATTTGTTTCTTATTCGGTTATATATTTTACTAAATCGCACACTGATTGATTGTGAATATAAAAGTGATCAAAAAGTCTTGACCTGTTAGAAAAGAATGTGAAAAAGAAATACTTTGTTTCCTTACTTAATAATTTGTTTCTTATTCGGTTACATATTTTACTAAATCGCACAGAGATTGATTGTGAATATAAAAGTGATCAAAAAGTCTTGACCTGTTAGAAAAGAATGTGAAAAAGAAATACTTTGTTTCCTTACTTAATAATTTCTTTCTTATTCGGTTACATATTTTACTAAATCGCACATTGATAGATTGTGAATATAAAAGTGATCAAAAAGTCATGACCTGTTAGAAAAGAATGTGAAAAAAAAAATACTTTGTTTCCTTACTAAATAATTTGTTTCTTATGCGGTTACATATTTTACTAAATCGCACAGTGATTGATAGTGAATATAAAAGTGATCAAAAAGTCTTGACCTATTAGAAAAGAATGTGAAAAAATAATACTTTGTTTCCTTACTTAATAATTTGTTTCTTATTCGGTTACATATTTTACTAAATCGCACAGAGATTGATTGTGAATATAAAAGTGATCAAAAAGTCTTGACCTGTTAGAAAAGAATGTGAAAAAAAAAATACTTTGTTTCGTTACTAAATAATTTGTTTCTTATTCGGTTACATATTTTACTAAATCGCACAGAGATTGATTGTGAATATAAAAGTGATCAAAAAGTCTTCACCTGTTAGAAAAGAATGTGAAAAAAAAATACTTTGTTTCCTTACTAAATAATTTATTTCTTATTCGGTTACATATTTTACTAAATCGCACATTGATTGATTGTGAATATAAAAGTGGTCAAAATGTTTTGACCTGTTAGAAAAGAATGTGAAAAAAATACTTTGTTTCCTTATTTAATAATTTGTTTCTTATTCGGTTATATATTTTACTAAATCGCACAGTGATTGATTGTGAATATAAAAAAAAAGGATGTTAGAGAAGAATGTGAAAAAAAAAAAAATTTTCGACGTGACACTTACGGCTTGCAAATTTTGAAAGAGAATGCTTTTAGAACGTTCATAAATTTGAATTTTAGCTACAATAGTTTTGTATAGGCAGTTTTATTGACGAAGATAAAATGGAAGCTATGTTTCAATCCTCGCCACGGCTTCTTTAACATGGTTATTTCAATAAGGAATGGAATATTTATATTCGTTTAAGTGTTTTGAATTTGCAGGTATTTTCTCTAGTAGCCTAAGAATCTAAATATCAATAAATGTAGTGATAGTACTCAAAGATCTAACGCAGCTTGAAAAAATTAGTTTTGTAATTTACCATTAATTAATATACGAAATAAAATTTACCCATGACTAACTTTAAAGAAGTTAAAAAACACTAAAACACAACTCAACGCCGATACGCCTTTATCCCCTAAATGCATTGCGAAAGAGTTGAATCGGTAATTATATTTTTTTAAATTCCCCAAAATACCTAGTCACGTGGGGATTGCGATCCATCCTTTTCCTAAGTGCGAAAAAATTCCTGCTTGATAAAATACAATAACAGGTATTTATCTAAAGCATCAATACCCATGACTATAATTTGATTAGATTTTGAGACAATTTCATTTCTGTAAATAACATGGCTTTTAATGATTTAGCTAATCGACGTATGCATAAAAAAGTAATCACTATTTTAGGAACCTATGGGCATATTTCACTTTAAAAATCTTCGCCTTTTTTTAAAATTATTAAAGGATATATATTTTTAAATAAATTAAAATTAAAACAAAATGCCACAGTGAAAAATTATAGAGGACACAGTTTATTGAATTTCAAATTTAAATGAAATTACTCAGATTTAAAATTTTAAAAAGTATTTTTTTTTTAAATGAAAAATTTCAATGTATAAATTTATAGTAACATTGTAAGAAATATGAGTTTTATGAAGAGGTGTAAGAAAGTATTTTTATAATATGAAAATTCACTTTTTGATTCATTCAATTTTTCACTCCAAAAAATGTCTATGGTGGGTCAAAAACCTAATATGGAGATATATAATTTTATATGCGGCACGCGGAGTTATGATGCATTTTCAAAGGGGCCCGCAAGATCATTTGGATTGGCCACCCCTGTTTTAAAGAATAATTTTCGAGAAAAAATATAATGTATCAGCGCTTATGCTTCTTTAACTGTAAATTTTAAATTCAGAATGTAAAAAAACCCCAACATTTTAAGGGCCTTAAAACTATTGATTTTTGTTTATTTTTAACTCATTTTATTTTTTAAAATTAGATTTATACAACTAATTCTTTTCAGATGGGACAATATACCAGGAAGAATCTGTTCCAATTTCAAATACGTCCCCCACTGTAACTGCTGAGACAACAATAACACCTCAGACAGATGAGAATACTACTTGTACTTGCACTTATGAAAACCTGAACTACAATCTTGTGGCTTATGCCGGCCTAACACGCCTGAAATACGGGAGTGAGGTGAACAGAGGTGAAAAAGTCGAATTCTATTGTCTTCTGTCAGGTTTTTCTAAATTAAATGGACCAACCGAAATCACATGTGAAAATTGTAAATCATGGGATCCTACTGAATTTCCTACTTGTGTGAATCCTGTGGCAGGTGAAAAAGAAATTAGTTTACTTTCATAAAAATTGTTTTTCAGTTTTATTTCACTATTTCTTTTGTAATGTTTGTATTTACCTATGAATAAAAAGACAAAGTGATCGAAAAAGAAATACATGATTGCAGAACCTGATCAATTGCTTGCTGTTTTTAAATGACAGGCACTTTACTTCAGTTATTCCCCATTAGAAAGAGTATACATAGCAGTACTCAGCCCTATCCATGTTGCAGCACTCTGGGCCCATTATAAGGAAAACGCATTCACTCAAAACAGTTATAATGAACTGTAGCATCTTTTCTCACGGGAAGAGTTTGGGCACTTCATTCCCAGCTGAGAGGAACAGTAGTAACTTTAGTATACATATTTGACAAATGTATAATAAACCATCACTCAAATTTGACAGCAGACAAACATTATTGTGGGTAGTTATATTACATGCTATTAATGTTTTGTACTAGAATAACCTGTCGCTCAAATCTGATAGCAGATTATTCGGTATCATCTATACTGAGATTCAGAAATCAGCAAATGTCTGTGCGATCCTCACAGATCAAAACAAATACAGAGTGAATATGCACTATACCATGAGTGGTTCTATCGTTATTGGTGATAGATCATCTACTGAGAAATGATACTCAAATGGGAAGTGACTTAAACTGCCACCCCTCTCTCGACGGATTATCTTAAAATAATTTTTTTTTTGGTGAAGAAGGGACGGAGTTCTGCGACGAGTGGACCAGAAGTATTGTTTTTCTTTCTTTCTCTGAAGTGACTGAATAGGCCGGAGATTCCGCATGTTTTCAAAATGAGCCCCTTGTGATTTCGTGTATCACGCTGTATGATGATTAAAGTCTTCCGCAGGCCAGGCAATTAGACTCGACGTAGACTCGAGAACTCTGAAAAATCTCCGATCTTGGAGTGAACAGTACTTATGACACTTGTGATGAAATTTCACTTTTAATTTTTCATACCTTTGTATAATAATCCAGAGTTCATTATTTGTATATATATATTTAGTGCTTATAAATAAAAATACCTAGCTTTCTTCTTGAAACCATTATAGATCTAAAATAGGGCGAGACATTACAGAACAGATAAAATGTTCATCGCCTTCCTCAACCAGGTCAATGAAATGATTTTCAGCTGATAGATTTATCGTTCTCTTTGTTGCCTCATAGATAAAAGCTCCGAGTGCATAGTGGAAAACAGAGCCCGGTAACGAAAACTTCCTGCACGCGTGAGCGTGAGCTGACTGGAGGGCGAAAGAAATGTAACACCCGCAGTGTGCGTTCGGTTTTGGAATAAAAGAACCAGTTATGCAGTTATGTATTTTCATTCATAAACCATAATAATCTTCTTTCCACGCACGTTTTAGGGCTGCCTTGCTTATACTGTTTGGTTTCAGAACCGCAGACTGTTCTTTTATAAAATTCATGACACTGTGTACCAAATTGCACTACAATTATCAACAATTAATAAACATTGTGTCAAAATTTTAGAAGGGTTTTAACTTTTCTTCTTATTATATACGCAATGCTCTTTTGTTGTTGCTGGGCAGAAGTAATCAACCTATTGCCACTTATTCGTAAGAACTGGTTGTTGCTGATGAGAAATTGCCTCACAGTAAGCGATCACGATCCTTAAACAAATCGTTATATACATTATTTGGAAATTTTTTTTTTTTTTTTTTTGTTATTGTAAATCTTTTGAGAATTCAGTGTTGTAAATTTTAAACCAATAAATAAATTGAACAGTTTTAAAAATTGCCATCGAAGTGTCAAGTAAATAAATTCTTTATTTATCAATGAAAGTTATCAAAGAGCAATTTTACTCGTTCCTTTTACATTTTAGAATGATTTTTTTTTCAGAGTAAAATGGAGAAATGTTTTGAATTGTGAGTAAAATCTTCTAAAAAGTTTTCTTTTTTTTCACTTCATGCGTAATTCAGCAACAAAATATGTAATGAATATTTTTTTTTTGGAAGGTGACACAGTTCTTGAATTTCGTGGTCACTGGAACAAATTACCGAAAAACTATATCGGAGTTGAGAAAGGACAATGGTTAAATGTCAAATGTATTTCTAACGGGATCGCAAGCTATCCAATTTGGCTTGTTAAGAATTCAAGTTTAGTTTCCACAGGAAGTAAGTATTAATACAACTACGTAATGTAATTATTGATGTGACTTCTTTAAATATAGCCATTTACTTTAAAAAGCTTTAATAAAGTGGAATTTGAGCAAATTTCGATAGCTTCGTGGCATGGTTTGGGATTTTTGAGCTTTCTTTCATACTGTATGCAATTGTGAGACAATTACTTTTAGAATCTTCTTGGCAGGTAATTACTTACTTTAATCGAGTCCTGCATAAGTGGGATGAGAGGAGGACTGATGTTATAATAACAATATTATTATCAGTCTCTTAAACATAATTGTTATGTGAATAACGTCTTCATGATATGTACAAGTGAACTGCCAAGTATGTAAAAGGAAATTAAAGCTCTTTTTTAGTGTTATCTTCTGAAGCTTCGTATCATTATTTTTTATCATATCACATATTAAAATTTTATCATTATTTTTAAGCTTATTTTCGTAACTGCTATTAAGCAAACCATTTCTCATTGTGTCTTCGAATTGACCTGCCATAATAAGTCATTTCTCCATGGTATTATGAACTGTTGACGCTATTCTTTACATATAGATTATTCAGTCATTTAGCTTAGTCAGTATATTATTATTTGCTTATATTTTTACTTTCTATAAGTTATCGAATTTTATTTATTTTGAATAGGATTAATTAAACTGACAGATTATGTTTTGAAAAAAGATAATTATCATAAACTTCCATTAAAAGTTAGAAATCACCATAAAAGTGCAAATATAATTTAGAGAACGTATTTACAGAAATCCACAAATGCGAAGCTCCAAGGCAAATTTAAATCATTTAATACCACAAAGTGTCATTAAAAATTCCATAATAAGTGCCCAGGCAGACCACATCAATAAAACACAATTCATGGAAACAACCATTTCGTTTGCCGTAGATATGATCTTAGTGAAAACGTCTTCTAACTTGTAATTACACTTACCTCATATTTCCATGCGTCTAATGAGACTTTATAATAAATTTCCTGCCCTCAAGACATAGCTGTACGATATTTAACAGCACGTCTCATATGGCCAATGCAAGGCGTAGTAAATATATTTTTACGTTTCTGTTTCTTACAATCAAATGAAATGGAAAAAAAAATCATCCCAAAATTCTTCTAAAGCAAGAATTCATTATAAAAGTATAAAGATAATTTAGAAGATATTTTAACAATGATCCACGAATATGAACCCTTAAGATGAAGCTGAATCAGATAGTTTTAGAAAATGTTACAAGAAGCAGCAAGAAGATCGCAATCGTCCACCACATTCAAAACAAAATTAAGTAAAAACCTTCCCAGAACCCCATAGAAATAATTTAAAAGACTTTTTCACAAAGTCTTTCAAATAGCATTTGCACTTTCTTATTTATTTAGTGCTTTATTTTTATTAGTATATATTAATTTTATTACTATTATAGTGCTTCCAGTAGTGAGTTTATGATAAATTTATTTCATTTAAAAATTCATAAAATTCAGTCATAAAAATTTTAAAGTATGCTGTTTATGAATTCCCTGTATTTTGGCCTGAAGTTACACTATCTGGAAGAAAGTGACCGGACACCCATCGAAAAGTAGGAAAGTCGACAATACAGCTGAAACATGCGCAATAATAGGTATCACGGATCAGCCATATCCTATAAATACTCTGTGAAGTCGACTAGAGTTGTTTTTTGTCAAGATGATGCCACGGGAAGAGTTGTCTGAGTTCGAGAAAGGTGTGTTGGTTGGATTGCATCTTGCCAAGGTGTCAATTAAGGAGATATCCCGTCTCCGTAACTGCTCAAAATCAACTGTAGCACGTGTTGTATGTCGCTACAAGACTGAGGGGCACTGTCAGAACAAAACCCCGAAGTGGACGACCTACAGTACTCACCAGCGGGGATCGGCGGGTGCTCGGCAGGGAGATTCGAAGTAACCATCAAACATCCATGGATAACATCGCTAATGAGTTTAGACAAGCCACAGGTGTGGCCGTTTCGACCAAGACTCTTCGTATCGAGGCCCATAAGTTAGGTTACACTGGACGTTCGGCGGCCCATAAGCCTTTGTTTAAGAAAACCAACAAGAAAGCGCGCCTTTGATGGGCCAAAGACCACCGTACTTGGACTCTGGATGACTGGAAACGCGTCCTTTGGAGTGACGAGTCACGATTTACCCTTTTCCTTTCCGATGGACGTGTTTGGGTATGGCGTTTACCAGGAGAACGCCTTTTGCCCGAGTGTGTCGTCCCAACTGTAAAGTTTGGTGGAGGAGGATTGATGGTATGGGCCTGTTTCTCCTGGTATGGGGCTGGCCCACTGGTGAAGGTTGATGGTGCGAGGAATGCCGATAGATACTGTGATATTCTCGACAATCATGTCCTTCCTACCTTGTGGGCAACGTACGGTATAGATGATTGCTGGTATCAAGACGACAACGCAACATGCCATGTTGCAAGGAGGACTCTTGATTGGTATGTGAACAACAACGTTAAACGCATGGAGTGGCCGGCGCAGAGCCCTGATCTTAACGCAATTGAACATCTCTGGGAAGAATTGGACCGTCGGTTGAGGGCCTGCACCCCACTCTCCAAAAGCAAGCCTGAACTATGGAACTTCCTGTTAAACATTTGGAAGGAAATTCCTCTTGCCACTATGGCTAATTTGGTGGAAAGCATGCCCAGAAGGGTTGCAGCTGTGATCGCAGCCAAAGGAGGCCCTACCTCCTATTAATTTTAATAAATATGGGTTTATGTCGTTATAGTGTCGTGTCCCGTTACTTACTTCCACATAGTGTATTTGCCTATACAACAACAGATAAGTAGCAGGCGCTATTCAAGGGACGCTACTGAAGACCTATTTCTTCTATCTCCATTTTGCCACATCACATTAAGTATGAGACTTCAAAGGAAAGCATCTGTCAGTTTTCTCGTTGATTGTGGGCTTATGGAGGGCTTCTCTCTTCGACGACATCGGATGTCTTTTTTTTTTTATTATATCATCCCCAGCAGATTCATGGAAGTTTTTTTTTTTTTTTTTTTTTTTTGCTCGGGATCGTATTTCAAATCCAGTTTTAGTTCC
This sequence comes from Caerostris darwini, assembly GCA_021605075.1. Classification (NCBI taxonomy): domain Eukaryota; kingdom Metazoa; phylum Arthropoda; class Arachnida; order Araneae; family Araneidae; genus Caerostris; species Caerostris darwini. The sequence goes on from BPLQ01008872.1 coordinate 18,600, forward strand.
CACAGATAGTTCAGGTTCATTCGGAAACCCAAAATGCTCCCCAACAATTCCTTCTGGCCCTAACTCTATTTTTGATTCGATTTTTGTCTCCAGTACATTATTTGAAAATTTGTTTAATAGATTTTTTTTTATTTAGTATTACATTATTTTCCTGAATTACTTATTTTCAGCATACATTGATATGTACACTGGGAATTATGTAAATATGCTGAACATTACAAATGCAAGAGAAGAGCATCATGGTGATTACCAATGTTTTGTGTCAGGTTGCAGAAGCACTAGCTTCAGAGTGCAAGTAATAAGTATGTTTCTCATTTCATTTTTTTTTCCAATTACATTTTGTTTACTGTTATTTTGCAAATATTAATAAGTATCTCAATGCAAGATGCCTTTTTCTATTTGAAAGATACAAAATATTAGCTGATCTAATTAATTCTTAATTGATTAATAGAAAGCGAAAAGGTCTACAACATTTTTAAAAACGTTTTGTACAGGCAAAAAAAATTAAATGCAACATTTATAATTTCAATATGTTATTTTTTAAATTTATGATGAAGGCTATTTACAGTGTAATGCATGAAGCGGGGCATAAAGACCAAGTGACTAGTAATCCAGCACTCGGTGCTACGGGTTTCGTGTTCGAGTCCTGCTGTGCCAAGGATGTTTGTAGTGGTTCGGAATCCCCTTTAAACCGTAGGTCTCGGTCTAATATGACTAATAGGTTTAACCGTGAATACCAGTCTAATAATAAGAAATAACAACCACATTAAGCAGTAAAAAGGAACGTTTACGAAAGAAACCTTGCCCCGCCCTGGGGCTGTTGGGCCAATGAAGAAGAAGAAAAATACATGAGATAAGTTATATAGATTGAACTCGTAACGATGTTGAATCACCAGAAGTAGTCTATTTATGAAGGAATAGGAATCAGCAAGTTTGTATGTCTATTATGCAACACACCGAAGTGTAAATCGCAAAGAAAATTTAAAATCTCTGGGGTTTTTTTTGTAGAAGAATGATATTTATATAAATCTTATGTTGTTTCCTATTATAAATAAAAGACTTTGAACATCTTCAGCGCAACAGCTCATGGTTGACCAAGGCCGTCTGCCTGCTGGCAGATTCCGAGAACGGAGATGTTTTCTTTTTAAGTGGCAGGGTTGTCAGGCGTACGGTCTACAGTCATATTAGGCTGAGACCTACGGTTTAGAGTGGATTCCAAACCACCACAAACATCCATGGACCGCCACGACTCGAACCCGAAACCTGTGTCACCGAGCGCCTGAGCACTAATCATTCGACCATCAGGCCTCTAAAAAATTAAAATAGTATAATTCTAAGCATTATTTTTACTGTAGCTTTCTTTTGTAATCACATTTTAAATGAATTTAAGCAAAATATTATAACTTTTGTTTTTACTATATTATGTATAAATTTATATTATTTATTATTATTATTTATTTTATTTATTACTTTAAAAAGTATTGCATAAGTGAATAAGTGAAAGTATTGCATAAGTGTTATTTTTATCTGTTGTGCAAGTAACTGAACTCTATTTGTTTAATAAACTGTAGACATGATTTTAATTTTTTAGATTCAGAAATACTCTGTCCGAAATTGAATGAGGATGACTTAACTATTCACTATGAGAAAGAACAAACTCTCAACAGTCAAGCTGCATTTTTCTGTAAAGATAGTAGTAAAAAACTAGTTGGACCGAACTTGCTAACTTGTTTAGCAAATGGACAATGGTCTGGTAATCCACCTCAATGCGAGAGTAAGTTTTATTTTGTAACAACTACAAATATTCATTTCCTATTTTATTTAAAATTATTGGGTTTTTTCATTGTGACGAGGGGTTCTACTTTTACAGCAATTTGAAAGTGAGACTTTAATTATAATCGCCCTGTACTACTGTGTCCAAAAAGTAAGACGCATTTTCAATTTAAAATTCCCGGGGCTTATGGAATTTCAACTTTTTTTCTTTTTTAGTTTTTTCTGTCTGAAATTTGCAGTCAAAATATTCATTAGTGTTTGAGTTACGCTTGGCTTTGTGAGACGCTAAAACAGATTCCGGCAATTTCTGAAATGTCTGAATTAATTGAGAAAAGAGCTTGAATTAATTTTTTTTTGCGGAAACTTATATAATGTTGCAGAAGGCATTCGGTGAGCCGAAAAAAAATTTTTAGAAGTAGTATAAACAGTTCAAAGAAGGCAGAGACCGCGTAGAAGACGAAGAGCCCTCTGGTCGACCCTCAACCTCAACCGACGAAGTTCACGTCCAAAAAAAATAAAGATTTGGTGCTTGCAAACCGTCGATTTACAATTAGAGACCTTGCTGATGATTTTGGAATTTCAAAACGATCGGTCAATTCCATTTTGAAACGAATCAAATCTCGATTCGTTCCGAAAACCCTGAACGAAAAATGAATGCACTCACTGCATTGATTCTTCGTGACTTTTCCGCCAAACCCATATCGTTCCACAACGTTAATTCCAATCCCATATCGTTCCACAACGTTAATTCCAATCCCATATCGTTCGTTTTCACACCGTGCGACTTCTGACTATTCCCTAAATTTAAAAGACCACTTCGGGGACACCGTTTTGAGTCGATTGAAGAGATTCAACGTGAATCGCCGCGGGCTATGAAGGACATCCCTGCCGTTGACTACTTTAAACACTCTTAACATTTGGTAAGTTAGACTTGTACCATTTAGCCGTATGTCAAAAATGTCAGAGTGACCCTCGTATTAATTTAAATGTAATAGCATTGGCTATATAGCAGAGGAATGAACAATTTATTTACGGAATTCAATTTATTTAATGAATTCAAAGTTGTTCATCAATAAATTATTTATTTATTTAACAGTGCAGAAGCATTTGTGGTACATTTCCCTGTTTTTATCTATAACATGTATTGAATATTTTAACAAATACAAAGAAATAAGTGTAATGCTATTGCAAACTTAGACAGACCTAATGTGGAAAATACTCCTTCCCTAAAAGAGATGGTGTATTGTTTGTAGTGTTCATTAACAACATATGACGTTCTTGATACATTAAAGAAAAGTTTTTAAAAAAATTAGAAATGAAAATACATCACAAAAGGTTTTGTAAATTTTCGTAAAATAATAAAAAAACTTTCGAAAAATTTCCTTTTAATGAATACGATTGTTCAAATGAAAAAAATTTCATGCAAATATGTTTCAAATGTAAATAATGTTGAAATATTATTAATTCTTTAAAAATATTTCAAAAAAATCGATCTTTATTTATAATTATTCTTTATAAATCCTTCTTTATAAATTATAATTTTTTTATAAACTTTTTACACCAATTTCAAAATTTTTTTTTACAAAAAAAATCACTTAAGTAAAGGAAATTTTGCTAATTAATGAAGTGCCTTTGTTTGTAATAAATTCAAAACACAAAATGTTATGTATTTTATTGTAATTTTATTGAATGTTTTCCAGAACCATGCTCTGTGCCTAAAGTTGCCCATGGAAAAATTGGAAGATATGTCAGATCTTATGGTAAAACAACTTTTCAAGAGGTTTGTTGTTATTACTGATTCTAACATACAGTGTATGTTTCACATACATTGTACACAAAAAACTACATACAACAATACAAACAGTACATACACAAAAACATGCATACAACAGTACAAACGATACAGACACAAAAAAGCAAACCTTTTTTTCCAAAAGTTAAGTTTTTAATAGTGTTGCAATTCGAGAAATTTGTTTTACCACTTTTATTACCAATGGAGTTTTTAGTATCAAAAGAAAAAAATATACAAAAATGTTCAAAAGTGAATCAAACACTAAAATGAAGGTAATTTGAAAAGATTTTTTTTAATTTCCAATGGCTAGGCAAGTACAAGAAAAAAAAAAAATAATAATAACAAGGCAAAAAAAAAAAACACAAAAGAATAAACACCAAAAAACACAACGACGACCGAAGCCATTGAGTTCTCTCACACTCTGTAAAACATTATCTCCGAGTCGTCGCCAAGTACCGTACATCGTTGGAGGTGGTATCTGTTCATTGGATCTGCTGATTTATACACAGGGGGCAGACACGATTCGAAAAAATTTTAATGCAATAAAGATGTTCTGCTATGCAGTCATGGCCAGTCAGAAGACGGAACTGGGCGACAGCTACGCTTCTGACTGGCCATGACTGCCTCGTATGGTGCATACGCTGTCGCGAATTCGTGGTGTCTTCGCGGATTGCTGGGTATTGTCAGAAGATCTTCAGCACCTAATCTCATCTTGAGTTTGTAACTTACGACTTTTAGCCATTATTCATTTTATATGTAATTATATAGTATAAAGTGACCGTGCCTAAGATCTCATTTGAAGTAATCTTCTCTTTTTGTTAAACAATCAACCTGCTCGTTCCGAAAAATGCCACAGTGGCCAGGTATCCACTGAAGTAACATTACTTACAGTCAGTTCCTGCAAATGATGTCGACACTGGGAGATTTTTCCTGATAAGGATGGCTTGGTTGAACTAATAGCCGGAATTTAGACAAAATAATCACTCTATCGAATCTATCCTCAAAAATCAGTAAATATTTCAAAGCAATTCGGATGGCCTCCAATTCTCCATCAAAAGATGTTCGATATTTCCCTGCTAAAACGTAGAAGGTTCGAAAAGACTCCTGAACCTACAATAATGAGATTTTCATAAAAGGAGCAATCTGTGTATACGTGCAACCATTCACATTCTGGGTATCTTGTATCAAAAGTATCAAGTACATAAACCCTCCAAACATCTATAGAGCTGTTCTTAAAAAGATTCATGTGAAAGAATTAAATTTGTTTAAATCTGAATACAATCAAAAGGGTCAAATGGCTTTTCGAACTCCTGAAAATCAACTGGCAATTCAAGATTCTGTATGACACCCAAAACAAACTGAACCAAAACTTTTTGAGTTTTTATATTTCTTGTGATTATTGGATATTTAATCCAGTAGGGATGAGGCGTTCGCCAAATGCGATAGCTATAGCTTTATCAGAGGTCAAAATCGCCCCATTAAAGAAAATATGCTCCTTTTTAGCAACCGGTCTCTTATTTTGCAATCCTTATATTTTAAAATTATTGAGTGTGATTAATATAGTTTTTAAATATTATATTAAACTAGCTTTTTCATTTTTTTTTTCTTAAATTAAATGAACATGTTTAACTCTTGAAAACGAAATTTTTCTGTTCTTCTCCAGCTTCCAGAAGACGCAAAGATTGAAAATAATGAAAAGTTGTACCTCACTTGCGAATCAAAGTACGAGCCTTTCGGAACCACAATGAAGGAAGAAGAGATAACCTGTAATCTTGGTGAATGGTCAAGGATACCACGCTGCGAACCAGGTGAATTTTAATGCAAGTAGAGCTATAAGCATACAAAATATTGTATGTGGTAATTTTATTAAAAAGCAATATATGTTTAAAATAACTAATTTATGGTTAAAGTTAAATCGGTATTTAACAACCATACATGATTAATAGAAATCACACACCTTGATATATGTAACCAATGGGAATATTGTGTTCTCCTCTTTAATTGCCTTAGTTTTGAAATAGAGCATTCTTAATATACTTTAATCACTGGTCTTATTCAAAAATTGCATCGTCTTGTGTTTCAATATGTATACTGAGAGAAGTACTTAAAATCATATAAATGTTTCTGTTATAGAATTTTTATAAAAATGTCTAGCATGATAAAATTACTTGTTATATGTTAAAATCATCAAAGTAAAAATTCTTTCTCAAACTATTTTATGATATAGTAAATTGTTTTATTATTCTCAAGCTATGAATTCTCTAGAACAAATCAATCAAATTATTTTTTATGTTGCTCATGTATTATACCATGTAAGTCCAAGAATTTTTTCTTCTAGCGAAATTGAACATAATCAAGATAAGAAAATTTATTTTTAATCAAAGGTTAATCGAAGATCTAACTATTCATTTAGCTAGAATTATTTAAAGATGTCTAAGGCTTAGCGTCATTTTTAAACCAGTCATATTTGATAGTTTCAGTTATATTAGCTCATTATGGGAGGATGAACGACTCCATGATTTAAAAATCATTCGATTTTTTGGTAAAAATCGTTGGCTAAACATGTTTATTTTTATTACAAGCCTTTTTATAACCTTTCCTGCGAAATCGTATTGGTGTTACTATCTGGAATGGCAAATATATCTCATTATGAAATGATAAATCATCTACTCAATAATTGAGATATTTTTGTTAATTAATGTTTTAATATGGAAATCAATATAAAATGCTGTCCGAGAACTTTATAAAATATGTTAAAAATTGTTTTAATTAAATATAGTTCAATCACAACAAAATACACGTAACGTCGATTTTGATCAAGGATTTAATGGAATACATCTTAATACAATACTTTCAAGAATATTGCCATTAAGAAATATAGGCCTATGCAATACTTACAATTATCACTAAAACTTATTTTAGAACTAATTTGAAATAAAACTGAAATTTTTTTAAAATTTATTCGTTGGAAATATAATAGATATTTGCTTAATCTACTATGTTTGAAACATAATGTATTAGTATCTGGTTGAACGAATGAATACATAGATATGTGGAAAACTTATATGCAAAATATAATTACTTTGCCACAAATACTTTTCTTCCAAGCAAAATGTAGAGGTCCTCCACCACTCACTGATAATGTACACTTGATATCTGTCAACCGTACACACAAGGGAGCAGTTGTCTATGTCTGCAAAAGATATTTTGATGAAAAGAAACATGGAAACGTCACGTGTTCTTTGGTACTTGGAAAGGAGATGCGGCGGTATGTAAAGACTGTAAGCATGTTATCTTTCCTTATTAATTTAATTAGATAATTTTGAAACTGCCAATAACAATGCATTATTTTATTTTTATACATAATTTGAAACTGTTATCAGTGATAGAATTTATCACTTGTTATATTATTAAGAAACATTTGTGTATAAATTACAAAACTTTGCATTATTTAGTTAATATGTTACTATATTATTTTATGATAGTTATACTTTTATTCATTAAAAAATATAAAAATGGGTCAAAAGAAGTTGCTGTTTCACGATAATATAACACTTACAACAGTACTATAGTAACAAAAGGATACAAAACTATAGCTAATTTATCAACAAACAGCAATCGAAATTGTTTATTTTTATAATCTTTCTAAAATCACAGTTTTCACATTCTCACTTATGGAAAGCAAATTTTTATATTAATTTATGTATTTAAAATAATTGCTTTACAAATATGTCTGTTAAATATATTATTTTTATCTCAAGTAGAATTCAAATAAAATAAAATAAAAACGAATACAAATATTTGAAATATAATGTTTAAAACTGAATGAAGGAAGATTTTTTCAATTAAAATATAAAAAATGTTATACGTATCTTTTTTCATCCAATTTTCATGATTTTGTACAAGAAAAGGGTAATCCAATATAGCATATAAATTTCTTAACTTTCCATAAACTAACTCAATGAGAAGAATTAGAATTTTAGAATTTCTAAATAAACTTCAGTTCTAGTCTTCATTCCTATTTGACAACTACTTTTAGTTTCTAAATGGAGAGATCGCTTATTGAAACTCTACTAGCAATTTCAAAACGAAAATCCCTTTCCCTACGCCGCGACGCGCAAGATAAAGCCAGGAATGGCAAAAAAATATTTTCGCAGGGCTTCGTTCAATATTGTGGTTGCATAATATGGGGTCAGTATAGCCTCACTCTGGTTAACTCTGAATTTGCCATGTAGTGGTGTAGATATTCCTAAGTCAGTGGCCAGCATTTAAAAGCAATATTTACAGCTTTTATTTCCATTTGACAATCCTTCTTATACAACTCATCTGTTATTATTTTGATCTTTTTCATTTATAATAGATCTATTATTTACCCTTTTGAAATTTTTCAGCTAAATGTTATCTACAAAAGTTGTCGTTTCCCGGACTCGAGACAAAAGTATTGAAAAATGTGTACTATGGCAACCAAGCATTTACTGCAACTTGTAAAAGTGGATACAATGCTACGAAAGAAAATAACAGGATCACTTGTGTGGATGGGGAATGGGAAGGTCACTTGCCTCCATGTCTGGAAGGTAAATATTGTTGTGAAATTTTTGAATAAATATGCAAATAAATCAGCAAATTTAGTTAATTGGAAATTTATTTTTTTTTATTTTATTGGCCAATTGAAATTATACAAATGCCTTAACTTTGTGCAAAAGCTTTTCCAGTATTTTTGTACAATGTTAAAGACAAACAAATATATTGTTAAATAGAGAACAAAAATTGGAAAAATTATGATCATGTTGGTAAATATTCTAGAAACGATCTGTTTAAATTGATATTAAGATGTTTCTTGCTAATTCTACTTTATTTTGTCAGTCCTTTAAGAAGCTATTAGAGCTTGGCTTCATTACTTTTACTATTATTTCGCAGAATTTCTGTACATTTCTTGGTGTACTTTTAGCTCGCATTAGTCTTAAAAATTGCGGTGTTTAGTAATTGTTTTTAACTCTTCGAATTCAATTGCGTAGCTTTACCTAAATTGTGTTTAACTTTAAAAAAAATTTATATTGAAAGAAATCGTCTATACCGTATTTCGTACAATATTCATGACATCATACATTAAAAATTCAGCATTCATAGATGAAATATTTAAATGCAAGTTTGAATTTAGAACATTATTTATAATATGCTAATCTATTATTAATATATGCTGTTATTTAAAAATACTATTACTTTTAGCTTGAAATAGCTTGAAGAACTTAAAAATGATATGGAGCTTGGGTTTGAAAAATAATATTATTGGAGTTTGAAAATATATAATTTTATACCTAGTATATTCTGACAATATTCAAATCAAGTTATATAACACCTGAAACACGGGCAATCATTTTATTCCAAATTGTGTGGTATCACAATTTGCTCTTGCAATAATGTATAAAATAAATATAATAAACTTAGCAAAGACGTATAACCAGTTAAAGTCATGTATTTTTCTGCATTAGTTATATCTCTAATAGGTATATATATTTCGCACTGAACAACAAATTAAAAACGAACGAATCTTGCTTTATACATTATATGGTTCTATATTGAATGGTATGGTTTATGGTATGGTTCTCTATTGAATTTAATGTTTTTATTGGATATTTTTAATAACAGTATATTAGTATAAAATATTTCGCTCTTTTTAATTTCTTATAACATTCTTTTTAGATTGCTGACATATTTTAAAGTATCCTATCAATTCGGTAATTGATCTTAGATAAATGTCTTAATGTTCGTTAATAACATTAGAAAATATCTAGATGAGTGGCTGAATTAAAACTGTTAAATTAATTAATTATATGTGCCGCTTTCGAAGTCGTCTTTTTGCCTGTATGACAAAGTTGTAATGTTATTATTAGTTGTGTCTTCATAGAATGCAATCACAACAATGAGAAATTATAAATCGCCTGTAAATATTATTTAGTTACACGATGCTAGTTTCCAAGTAGTAACATGCTCTGTAACTAAAATTAGCATTCGTTGCCGTGAAAATTTATTCATGATTGAAACTAAATGATATGTAAGTGATTTTCTATGGAAACTGAATATTTTTAGGAGGTTTCTTTCTTTCAAATTGTTCACTTTAATAAAAATTAATTTATAAAAATATTAAATTAGAAAGTTAACGGTATATTAAGGTTTTCAATAAACTGAATGTTAATCTGATACATGAAATAATACTGAAGAACTAATAATAAACATAAATTATATAATAAATATAATTTAAAAAAAAAAAGAAACATGAGATTATTTTGTATTGGCCAAATCTGATAGCCTGTTGAGATATTTATGTGCACACGCTTGTTTGTAAGAAAACAATGAGTTAATTTTAGATAAGATTCAGATTTTTTTATTTTATTTAAATACATGATCTGTATTTCAAACACAAAATTAGAGAAGCAAGATAAGCAGCAGAATTAAATAAGCTACTTGTTTAATTCATTTGTACTGCTGTTATATTTACTCTTTGATTTTAATTTTTAGCTGAAATAAAAAGAATACCAAAGAATTCTGTTTATAAAAATTAAAAATATTAAATCGCAAGATTTATCAGTAGTTTATCTATTAAAAAAAAATTAAGTCTGTTTTGCTTGAGTAGATGTAAGCTACTTTTTGGTTCCTAATTCTAGTTATGATTATAAAAACGCTGTCATGGATATGATTCCATGACTGTGATTTTCTTTCTCAAAATCGACTGTCAACTTTGTAAAAAAAATACCGAAAGAAATATCAAGGACGATTATATTACTTGAATGCGGAATTATGCATATATATTATTTTTTAAACACAATTTTTGTTACTGTTCCTAATGTATACATTTTCTGATGTGTTGAGGAGTTTCAAATCGTGTTGTTCTAATGCCGCTGGCTATACACAGATAATACAGAGACTGCCATAAGCAAGGCCTACATGGCTGTTACTTATTTAGCATTACAGAGGCGGCATGTGTAATTTGAAGATTTGCTACGGACGAAAGAAACACTACTCCCCACAACGCTCTACGTTCCTATTAGACCGGGACCTACGGTTTAAAGTGGATTGCGAACCCCTACAAACATCCATGGCACGGCCGGTAGAAAAAAGAAAGAAAAAAAAATTTTTCATTAATAATTCCTATTTGAAAGGAAACATGAAACGTTTTATTACAAAATATCAGAGTTCGTAACTTTATTGATAGATGGATAAAGTTGGTAAAAATGCAATGATTTCTTTTAAATTAAAATATGGCGTATTTGGGCACTTTAAAATTTACTTAAAATCTTCTACTTCAATGCGCATAACTTTGAATTATACTAACACGTATTTTTCCATGAAATTTTGCAGTCTTTGCTCAATAATTCCTGCCATCATTTATCGAAAGGAATATTTTTCTGAATGAGATGAATTTTTTTTTCATTTCATGAAGGAAAATATTGTTTTTTATTATATAAGTATATAAGTATATATATATATATATTCAACCGAGAGTTTGAAAATATGTTCATTTATGTTAGACAGCTGCAACGTGTTCAAAATCGACAGAGGTGCCTTCACTCAGCAAGTTCAGAAGTCAGAGTGGCGTTTTTTTGGTGGCACAAGGAAGTGGATAGAATATGAAAAGGTACTTTTATATCTATATATATATATCTATATATACAAGCAAATAGGAACAGCTTTTAAGAAATTATATTTTATCTTGGCTAATTTAACTAACAGGCGAAAAGTGCAAAACAACTCATAACGCCTAAAAGTTATAGTTAAGTTATTCATGCGTGAAGAGTTAAGAAATATATGTTTAACAGCGTGCAATTTATCTAGATTGCAGTTGAAAATAATCAGTAAAACATAGATAAAATCTATTTCAGTAGGAATTTATTTACGTTTCTATGGCCAATTATTTTAAAAGTTTGAAAATCGATGAAAAAAGGGTTGATAATCGAAAAAAGGGGAGACTGGAAGTTGAGCTTGACAATATGCGTAAAAGCATCTCGCATTGATACTCATGCTATTTTGTGGGAATTTTCTGGCTTTCCTCACATGGCACGAATAAGTGGGGCAGTTTCTCCTAAAGTGTCTTCCGAGAAAATACTTTCCACCCGTCACCAGACCTTGGTTCGTTAAGCACTTAAATAGTACAGGACGTGGAACGAAATAAAAAGCATCTGAAATATAGAGATAATGTGCTTTTGCATAATAGTCGTTAGTAGGTCATTTATATTAAAATGAGAACATTGTGTTCCAACTTTCGGACGATACCTTCATTTAAATTTGAAAATTCTACTTTTTCACGAATTATAACCTTAAATGTCACCCAATAAACATATTTTGATCTTTACAATTAAATGATGATCAATGTATTGAAGTTCTTTTGTTTAGCAGTGCAAGAAGTAGATATAAAGCAGGTCCTTTCTTCCTCAAATGGCCGCTATCCGGCGTTAGTTACACTCACTATGAGTTTTTCTTAAAATTCTAAACAATATGCAATATCTTTTTTTACAATGTAGGCCATCTGCTGTATTCAGTCCGTTCTAAATTTTTCTCATTTAGGTAACTGTTGGTAGCACAAAAAGTCCCGGCTCTTCACTTTACGTGTCTTGTAATGAAGGATACACATTTCAAGGAAAAGGTGCAAATGACGTGGAAGTAAAATGCAGACGCGGTACATTTTATCCAAATCCAGTGTGCCTTATAAGTAAGAAAATTTTTTTAATTTTGATATGATCCATAGCAGACTTTCTAATTTAACTTGAATATAGTATATTTTTTATATAAATTTTATTGTAAATCGTTGTGACGTTATATAAAACTTCAAATTCAATTTTTTAATGAAATTTACATGCTACGTAAAAATTCTAGGTAGAGGCTACTACCATAACTAACTGATAATTGTTTCTTGATGATATATTCAATTTTAGTATATTTTGTTAATTGAACTTTAATGAAATAAAATGTAATATTTTACTCAACTCTGAAATTAACACTAGTTTAGTAAGCAGAGAAAGGTGACTAGTTTTGTTATTTATAAATATTAAGTTAAGGTAAAGACTGTCAGGTTTTTATTTTTATATATCGATTTTTTTTTTTAAATTCCTTCTGAAAAAATAATATATATATATATATAGATATATATATATATATATATATATATAAATTTGCTTATTTGTGATATATATTACTTATTCAGACATATTAAACGTTATCCATATCTATTATAGGCTGAATATGGTAGTACGGATCCAAACAAAAATCAAAATCAGTATAATTTCTCTTGTGATATATTTTGTTTACGTTGATTTTTATTAAAGTTTGAAAAAATAATTTTAAAGGAAAATATTTAGATGTACATTTAAATCAATAGACGACAAATTTCTTTTATTAAGCGTAGTTATTTTATATTCAAGCATAATTTCTGTAAGTGCGATTATTTCATTACGAAATTGCGAGAGCAAGTTTAGTGTAAATTCCTTCTGACAAAAAAAAAATTACAATTAACTATATAGTTTTTTTCTATTCATAAAAGAACCGCAATTTTATATACTGCTTAGGACAAAAAAATTATCTATACTGTGTATATATCTAGATCTACTATTATCTATCTAGACTGTGTATATATATATATATATATATATACAGTCCAGTCACACTAATGTGACCACCACCTACTTTCGACGTCAACGTGAAATAACTAATCACAAATGGCAGGTGGCAGCACATTGCAGTGGAGTGTATATAAAGGATGTCCGAGGGCATCGGAAAGCCTTTCAATAGTTGGCGTAATGCAGAAACGTAGCGATTTATCCGACGTCCAAAAGGGCATGATTATTGGCTTTCGGGCCAAGGGTGGAAGCATTTCAGAAACGGCTAATTTTGTGAACTGTTCGCGTGCCGCCGTGGTAAAAGTATACCTTGCATGGCATCAGCGGCGTGGCACATGTGGTGCACCACGGGCTATAGATGACAAAGACGAACGGAGGCTACGGAGATGTGTTCGGGCGAATAGATGTGCAACTGTTGAGCAACTAACCGCCCAGATGAACCAAGGGGCTACCAAAAGTTCAGCGAACGTTGCTGCGCATGGGTCTTCGCAGCAGAAGCCTGGTTAATGCACATATGCTGACTGCTGTTCATCGGCGACGAAGACTGGAATTTATACGCCAGTACCGAAACTGGACGTCCACAGAGTGGCGACAATTGACTTTTTTCCGATGAATCACATTTTATGCTCCATCGGACAGATGGACGTTGGCGTATACGGTGTAAAACGTCTGAAAGCAAACACCCTGCAACAATTGCTTGAAGGAAACAAGCTGGAGGATGGAGCATTATGGTTTGTGCAATGTCTTCCTAGCATTCACTCGGTGCACTCATCATTTTGGAAGGCACAATGGATCAGCACAAGTACGCATCTGTCCTTGCGGACCATGTCCACCCCTACATGCGAATTATTTTTCCTCATAATGATTGCATCTAACAGCAGGACAATGCGAGGTGTCATACAGCTCGCAGTGTATGTTCAGCTCGCAGTGTATGTATGCTCGCAGTGTATGCAGTTCGAAGAGCACCAGGATGAATTTGCCGTACTCCCCTGGCCAACAAACTCACCGGATTTATACCCAATCGAGAATCGGTGGGACCACCTCGATAGGGTTGTTCGCATCATGGATCCTCAACCGCCTAATCTAGCGCAGCTGGCCACGGCAATGGAGCAGGCATGGTTCAACATCCCAATGAACACCTTCAGAAACTTAATTAACTCTCTTCCAGCACGTCTCGCAGCGGTCCGCTCTGCCAAAGGTGGTTATTCTGGCTTTTGGCAGGTGGTTACATTAATGAGACTGGACTGTGTGTATACTATATGAACAGGAAGAAACACATCGTTTTCTAAAACAAAGATTGGAGGTAATATTTTTAATAACTTTGATTTGAAATTCGTATAATTTCTTTTTTTTAAATGAAATAATAAAAAAAAATTGAAGTTATTCAAATTTGTGTTCCTCATGAAAAGGAAAGCAGGGATTACGGTACCCAGAAAGGATTTTCAGAAATTCTTCTTGTTCATTATATGAATATTTGTTTATGACAGACAGGACTGTATATATATATATATATATGGGCCAGCGCCAGGGCTATATATAGTGGCCAGCGCTCTGGCGCTCGGTACCACAGGTTTCGGGTTCGAGTCTCGGGAGTGCCATGGAATTTTTGTGGTGGTTCGGAATCCACCTTCAGAGCATCACGGAGCAAAAGTCAGACTTCTACCTACGGGTGCTCCTTCACAACATAAGCTGCTTCCTTCCCCTTCAACCATGAGTCCATAAGGGTTAGTGGGCTTGGTCTAGATTAGATATCTACCAAGTGGGATAAGTAACAAAAACATTATAAATATATATATATATATATATATGTGTGTGCGTGTGTGTGTGGGTGTGTGTAGCACCCGTAGGTAGAAGTCTGACTTGGCTTTATGACGCTGAACGTGTAGGGCAATGCCTTACGGGAAAACATTTAGGGGGAACTATCCTACATTTGAGCATCGTGTGGAAGTAAACCCGGAAAACTACTCCCACCAGGTAGTCCGACTATCGAGGCAAGATGTCGGACATCGCAAATGACATCGAGTGTCATCGTTTTTTGAAATAGCGTCTTCAACATAGCCGCCAATGGATTGTACCTCCACCTTAATTCTCACCATCGGTGCGTGTTGCCACTGAGCCATGAGTCGGACACATATAAATATTTTAATGTATTTGTAATAAAATATTTTATTTTAATAGTTTCGTAAAAATTTCTAAAATATTTTTCATGGTATTCTAAGTGTAAAAGAGTATTATGCGAAAAATCAGTTATATATGTTTATTGAAAGATTTGCCATATAAAAAATATTACAAAAATCCACTTTGTTTAATAGGATTAATATAACGTTTCAGATAAAAGCCTTTTATTCAAAATACTTTTAAGCACATTATTTCCATCTCCAATAAAATTTAATGTTTATTTTGTATTTATACACTCAACTCTTTTCAGCTGGCGTTCCATATGAGAATGAAGAGGATTCAAAGCAAGATGTTTCCTCCTTTGTGAATCAGGGTTCAGATAAAAGAAACCCACCTGAGAACAAGGCGGTTGACAGGGCGATTTCTACCGTGCACGAAAAAAATTCGAATCGTCAACCCGATGTCGACGATGCTGTTCCACCATCCGCATGTACTTGCACTTACACAGGCCTTGATGATGACGTTATCGCTTACTATGGCACAGACATTTTAGAAAATGGGCAAGAAGTGAAAAAAAATGAAAAAGTAAAGTTTCAATGTCATGATTTTGGCTATTATCGATTAAATGGAAAGAAAGAAATCACCTGTGAAGATTGCCGACCATGGCATTCAGCCGAATATCCTAGCTGTGTAGCACCAACGACAGGTTAAATATTTCTATTTTTTTATTCTATAATGAAATGACCTTATAGAATTATGAAAAATGGCTAAAATCAAATAATCGTGTAGCTTTGTTAATATTTAAAATTTAAAATATTTAAACTTTTGCGTCTTAAAATATGTTGAATACGGCTGCTTTGTTACACACACATTGTCAGTTTGGTAAAATAATGGTTAACTTCACAAAAAATCTCGCAAAATATTTAGTGATTTCGCCCAGATTTTCTCTTGAAAAAAAATTTTTTTTGTGGGAAGTTCCTTGATTGTATATAAACTCCTTTCTTAGTAAAACGAGCTTCATCGTTATTAGCATTGTAAATTTAATGAATAGTTTTTGGTCTATCATTCATGCAAGTGTGCAATTTGATTGTTTTGCTGAGTGGAAGTTAATATTTTAAAAAAATTCAATTTTTTGAAGTAAATGGGATTTTTTTTATTAAAAAGTCACTCCCTTTAAAATCAGATACCTTAATGGGTGCCCTTGGTTACACCTGACTAATATATATGAAGTCTGTAATTCGATGTCTTAATAAAAAATATGCCTTGTTATAAAATAGGCTTTATAGTCAAACACAGGCACTGTGATAATTATAAGTGATTCTTCCTAGTCCGAAATTTTCCGGGTTTTTATGCCTATATGATGCAGAGCAATTACCCTGAAATGTCTTTTGACTGACAATGCCGGTTCTGATCACACGCCGGTTCTGTTCACACGAAATGCACATGAATTGTTAAATAGTTTTAAAAGATGACAAATAAAAATTAAATAAAATAATCCAGATTTTAAATATGTTTTTTAGTTAGTATAACCTCCTTACAACTGTGGAGTTTTGAATACTTTTTAAATGTTATTTATAAAAAAAATAAAAAACCCAGAAAAAAATATGAACTACCCCTCACTTAGATCTTCTATCCAAGCATATGAGATTTAAATTCTGTGACAATCAACTTTTAACCCACACCAGGGTAGGTGCCATTTTTGGAGTTATTATCAACCTGATGTCTCAAAGACAGGTTACTTTAGAATTGAAATAAAATTTCTTTATCGAAATATTGATCTGCTATTTCACCTTGTCGCTTCATACTGTGAAAATGTTTTAGTTCGAGTTAGGAAAAAATGTGTGTACGTTTTACAAATTAAGTTAATTTTCATGTGATGCTAATATGAAGTTAATTTTTACGTTGGAAAAAATTATTCGTTGTAAATTATCGTTTCATAAATTAATTTTTGTGTCAAGAATTATAATAAATAACGCTTATTATATTCAACAAAATAAACAATTTTGAATCATATTCTTCTAATTAACAATTAGTTTCGTAAAATTTAAAATTTTAAATGGATAAGTAGCAGGTTGGAATGGAATAAGCAGCAGGTTTCAAGGATGGAACATAATAAAATACAGCACTCATAAAATTATTAACTACATGTAAACCACATGTAAATCACATCTAAGCACATGTTCTATTAGTAACCACAAAAGAGAAGGAAAGAAATAAGGGGATTGCTCTGAACACAGTAATTTGAACTAAAGTATTTTGAACCGGAAAGACTGGCCTCCACATTCACCAGATCTAAATTTATGCCACTTCATTTTGAGGGGCGATTTGTGCAAACTGTTGACTGTAAGTAAGTTCTAAGTATTAAAGGAAAGAACTAGAACGCCACTTACCATTTTACTTTAAAAAGGAAAAGAATTTGCGGAAAGGGACTTCAGGTTTCACTTTTTTTGTTGCTTGCGTCATGTCATTTGTAGGCATTCCATTCTGACTCTAATCCATTCCGATGCAGTGGTCGCGATGCATTGATATCAATTAGCAGAATATGCATTTGAGTATACCTGAATTTTGTCTGCCCTTTGGACATACCACTCATTGCATTCTATTATTTATCACAGTTTCGAATCTGCTATTTAAATATTAAGAAATTCTTTCTCGCATATCTTGTAAATTCCATATGAATCATAAATGCTTCTTAATTTTTCATCATTTTGTTTTGTAGGAGATGTAATTATTCGGTTTCCAAAGGATTTAAGATATTTACCTGCAAATACCCTCGTAATACAGAAAGGAGCAACTATAACCATTACATGTCTTGTAAATGGTTTCCCAGAACTTCCTAGATGGGCAGTCCCGAATCCTAGAATTGTTTCAGTGAGAGGTAAAAAATACTTTAAAATATGTATTTCATTATTTATTTAGAGTATAAAATATTTCATCAATTATTGCTTTTTAATTGAATATATCCACTAATATTTAATAATATTATTTTTAAAATATGCTGCCGTACAAAAATCCTAATGTTATCAATTACTTGTAAAAATATTTTAAATATTATTTTTTAACATTTCTTACGTAAAGGAAAATAATAAAGTGAAAATAATAAGTAATATTAATACAGATGGTTTTTGAAATTCCAATTAAAAGAATGAATTCCAAGTTAGAAAACCCCCTTAAATTAATGTTATCTGACAAGTATTAAAATATTTCATATTTTGACGATACTTTTGATGAAAACTCCGTTACAGTCACCAGCCCCAGATACGGCTTTTCTGATCATAATTGCCGTTTTTAATGAAACATAACCTATCAAAGTAACACACTTATCACACGTAAAATGAAACAAAGCAAATTATAAGGCCAAGTAAACAACAAACTCTTCAAAATGCTTAAATTTGATTTTTTACAATGACAATATCTCCAAAATGTAACCCAAATTTTCGCCATTAGAAAACAGGTAAGAATTATGTGTAAGATTTTAAATAATTAAAAGTATATAATACCATTTTACAATGCATTACCTTGTTGAAGACTGTAACTATTTTTACAGATATATCGCTGTCAGGTTATCCTGGTAGAGTGCTGTATATTTCTAATATAAGTGAGCAACACAATGGACAATACGAATGTTATCGTTATATTAATCGAAAGAAGGTCTTCAATATTCAAGTAAAAGGTATGTTCGTCTTCGTTTCTTAATTCATGTAAAATTTTCCTGAATGTTCTATGAAATTAATATGATTTATAGTAACAAGTGAGAGTTTTAAATAGATTACTTGCACAGGATGAATTTATTTCATACAGTTTCAGGATTCAGTTCATTGAAAGATTATTTCATGGATAGTTATACTTATGGATAAATTAATTTAATTCTGTATCATTTTTTGTCAATGAATACTTCATTTAATAATGTTAAAACACAAATCGCATAATTATAGTTTCTTTATACATTTAACATCTTTTCCTGAAATTAATACAACTTAAAAAACATTTCAATTTTTTTTTTCATAACATTTACTACATGAGTCGCTTTCATATAATTTAAACACTGCAGAAATGTAAATAACACAAAAAAAAAATTTTAAAAAAGAATCAAATAATGCACTATTAATGACTTTATTATTAAAATTGTCTTTTATTAAACCTGTGAAATTTAGAATCCCAAACCTACTAAAATGTAACCTAAGATATATTTTAATTTATTATTATCATTAAGTTTTCTAATTTCTCAATGTTTTCAAAAAGTTTGCAAATTTTTGAATAAACTAATATTTTTTCAAAGATAAATAATTATTTTCAGTTCCAACAAGAAATTGCTCAAAGTTTGATGAACGGGAATTTCACATTCACTACGAGAAACTGCAAGCTGTGAATAGTAGTGCTTCGTTTTCCTGCAAAGATAAAAATCAAAAAATTGTGGGACCCCGCACGCTCACTTGCATGCCTGACGGAAGATGGTCTGGCAATGCACCTCGATGTCAAAGTGAGTTCTTCTTTATAATATGCATAATATATATATTTATATTTTTAAGAGTCCACAGGCAAAATTTATTTTTAAAAATTCTACAAACTTATAATGGGAGATTAAAATAACTTTCTTTATGTAACAAAAGTGCTAGTTGAAATACTCCAAAGAATTTAATTGTCATTTCAATCATCACTCGATACGATTAATTTTAATGAGATATTTTGAGTGTGTCTCATATAGCAAAAAGTTTTAATAAAGACTCCTCCTAATTCGGGGAATAACCTGAATGGAGGAACTACTACATGTTTTGTATTGGTAGAATGTGTAGAATGGAATAAGAATGCGTTTCAATGAATGCATATTACTCTTTTTCACATCTGCGTAATTGAACACTATTTGGTAAGTTGCAGGTTATGTAGATTTATTCTTTGTGTTTTAAAAAGATAAAATAATGAGCTAATTTAGTACTACAAATGCTAATGTAGTATTTTAAAATTCTCGCAAATAAATATATCTTGCGCTGCAATAATTTTTCTCTGAACGTGAATAATCCTTTATAGATAATATTCGAATAAGTTCGAGAGTGGTTCAGAAATGTGAATGTCTTCCAATATAGTTCCTATTTCGCGTAATCTCTGTATCCCAAGCGTATTAAAACTTTAGGGAAATGAAAGGTTCTTTCCTCTACAAGTTCCCTCTGAGTATTTTGCATGATTAGTGCGATCAACGCAAATAGATCCGAGCTTATGTATTCTTCAGATCCTAGTGGAATTTTAATTAAAGACGTACTTGTGGTTAGCTGAAAAAAATGGATGCCAAAATATTTTGATCCTAGGTTTCTTACTTCACTGGCCAATGTTTCTGCATATGCATTATATTTAATATTTTAATTTAACATTAAACGTCATATATTTTTATTTAAAGATTAGATATTATTGTTTCTTTTAATTTTTCTTAAGTACTTATTTTTTCTAAATATCTATTATTACAGCGATGTTCCCACATTTAAATGAATCTGAAGGCATGCACATATCATATACTGATAACTTTAATGAAGGCAGTATCGCGTCATTCCATTGCGTGTTTCCCAGGGAGAGAACCGGAATCTCGCACAACTTGCCGGAAAGGAGAATGGGTTGATCCCATGCCGACATGTACATGTGTGTTGAATATTATCTTTCATTGTTAAATTAACATTATTTTCCTAAAAATAATAATTTCAGTAGTTTTTAGATTATTAATTGTTCAAAATTCAATAAAAAGTAATAAACAAAATACTTTAGCTTTAATATTGTGAGCGTGATATGTACTGTAATCACCATGAAAGAAGATTCTGTGAAATGATATCTAAGACCGTCTTCTTAATAATGCAACACAGTTTCTTTTTGTATATTTTGTTGCATCTGCCGAAAATTGGACTTTTCTTAATTGCATTAATATCCGTATTTAACTAAAATTGTCTTTTGTTGTTCTTGCGACTCATTCTCTGTATGCTGCAGAGCAGGTCGGACATCCCATGAGTCGTCTACTCATGGATGGCTAGAACGGGGCACTTTCTGTTGTGATGCAGTAACCATAGGTTGAACCCTGACTTACCTCCGATTCGTTAAAAAAAATAGACAGTGTCTTCCGGGAGGACTTTTTGGAGCAACTACCCAGAATTTACTTATTGTATGGATAAAAACCCAGAAAATTCCCACTAGGCAGTCCGGCTAACTAGATAAGATGCTGAACGTCACATACGCTATTGGATATCCTCGCTTTTGAAATAGTATCTACAGCAATGCCTCTAGCATATTGAAGGGCAGCCGTAATGCTCGAAGATTGATGACGCTCGGTGCCAGAGATTTAGAATTCGAGTCCCGGTGGTGGCATGGATGTTTGTAGGGATTCGGAATCCACTTTAAACTGTTTGTCTCAGTCTCATATGACCCTAGATAGTCACAGACGCCAATCAGATTTCTCACCCACATCATTCACGATCTGTAAAGTAAAGCAGTAGTAGCCCTAATGCTCACCAGCGGCGCACATTACAAATGAGCCACGAGTCGGGCCTATTTTTTCTTAATATTAATAATTGATTTAAATGTAGCTCATCAAGTACTATACTCAACTTACTGTTGTGATATGCCAACTGTTATTATAGTGAAAGACGAGGGGAAAGTACACGTTTCCTCTCTACAACACTCGGACAGGTACAGTTATCTAACAACAAAATTAAAATACATGCTAATTAAAAACAGATGTTCTTTCAATTTTTATTCCATATGATTCATTTTTGCATGACTTTATTTTAGGTCCATTAATATACTGCTAGGCATTCAAAATGCAACATCATGAAGAAAAAATTATAAAGTCATAAAATATTCACCATGAAAAGTAGCAATGAAAGCATATGCAAATGATTAGAATTTCAACAGGCACACGACTTCATGGTGCATGTAGCGCAACTTATAAAACGCTATATAAAGTGACAACAGAAAACTGTTTTAAGCGCTGGAATTGCTTTTACATGCAGTGTTTTGCAATATAAACATCAATATATCTCTTAAAATAATTTGGGCAACGTCCATTGAGCGGTTATTGAGTTTAACAGAGAAAGAACTGTGACTTATAGAAATTGCTGATCATTCTTCCGAGAAAGTAGCCTTGTGTCGGACGTTATCAAACCACAGTGAAGCGGATATGGAATCAACCCATGAAGGAAGGATGGCGAGATCGATAGGAACGATTGCACCATCCTGGTCGCACAAACCTGGGGACAGGTATATCGTGTACATGAAAACTAACTGATATCACTGAAAAATCAAGAAGTATATAGCAAAAAATTAGATCTGTTATTCAACATTAGTGCTAAATCTCTGAAGGCTTCGATTCTCTTTTTTCACCTTATTTTCCATGTCTTGCCAGCGGTCATATTTCAAGAACACAATGCAAGACCACATATAATGTTTAAGCAATGCATCTTCCATAACAGCTTGCATTGCTGCCTTGGACTGCTGGTTCTTTCCATCCGTCTCCTTCGAACACGTCTGGTCAATGACTGTCACTGTTTGAGAGTGTGTAGAATCTGTATGGACTGGCATACACTAAGAACACCATATCCAAAGTTCTTTTCTTGCAATCCTAGTGCACGTAGATTGGTTTGGTTTGTCGCTCTACGGTCATCTTGTGCGCTCGTTACGCTAAACAGACCGGGACCTGCAGTTTAAATTGGATTAATTGGGCTTATGTATGTCTTGCTCTTGTTATTGCATTCTGATTGGGCATCAAGGTATACGAAACATTAGAATTATGAATTTGAGAAACAGCTCATTCATTCTACAAGTTTTTGATCAAATTATTTAATTTCCTAAAATTTTCTACTTCTGTAATTTTTAATCAAGGAAATTGGAAATTCAAAATTTTAATTAGAATTTTTAGTTCATGTACTGGCTTTGTTACTTTATAAAATAATTTTGTCTTTCATTTCATTCTGCAGTACCGTCGTGCTCTCTAGATTCTCTTTTTCGAATTGTACCAGAAAATGTCGTGCCTGTTATGGACAATGTAACTTCAGATACTCTGCCATTTAATTATACATTGCAACTGACTTGCGAGGGAGGTTTGAGGATTAGTGGCATAGAAACTGCTACATGCGGCAGCGAGGGATAGCAAATCTCCAGAGTGCAGTGTAAGTAGTTTGCCTTATGTCACTGAATTATGTGAACGTAATATTGTGAATTCTGAGAAATTGTAGTCATTTTTTAAGTATTTCAAATTTTTAAAAAACCGTAAAAAGAAATGTTAATACATGATACATACATACATACATCTTTAGCTGACTTTGTTAATATTTAATCAGTCTTATTTACATGCTAATACTACTGTGTCCAATTATCAATTTAAAATTCCCGTTGCTTATGGAATTTTAATTTTTGTCCTTGACATCTGTGTGAAATTTTCGCAAAATATTCATTAGTGTTGGAGTTACGCTTGACTTTGTGAGACGCTAAAACTGATTCCGGCGATTTTCGAAATGTCTGAATTAATTGAGCAAAGAACTTGCCTTCAATTTTGTTTGCGGAAAAGTATAGAACGTTGCAGAAGGCATTCGATGAGCATTCCTATATCGGAAAGAAATTTTTAAAAGTGGTACAAACAGTTCAAAGAAGGCAAAGAACGTGTTGAAGGCGAAGAGCCCTCTGGTCGACAATAAACCTCAACCGACGAAGTTCACGTCCAAAAAATTAAAGCTTTGGTGCTTGCAAACCGTCGATTTACAATTAGAGACCGTGCAGATTATGATGGAATTTCAAAAGGATCGGTCAATTCAATTTTGGGCCTGAAACGCGTCAAATCTAGATTGGTACCGAGCACCACACTCGGACATCAGGCCCCTAATTAAAAATCGGTGGAAATAAACAAAATATCCAACTCTAAATGTCCTACTCCATCCAACCACGTATAAGTATTTAATCTATCGACGAACTCTATCGGAGCTTTTTATCTCCAGTTAAAAAAACTATTGCTCATGAAAATATTCATTTGAATAAAATGTTTTACAGGTGTAGCTGGTTGTCCTAATCTGCTGAAGACGAAAGATCCGGAACTACTTGTTAAACCCGATAAAGATTTCTACAGATTTGGAGAGTCTGTCACGTTAGCTTGCAATCCAGGTTACGTCCTCAGTTCGGAAGTAGTTCGGCTCATGTGTTTAGGTTCTACTTGGTCAGAAACAGAGTTGCGTCATTGCCAAGAAGAATGAAGGAGAATCAATGGAGATGGATTAATGGAAATCTCAGTTTCTGAAACCTTTCCATTGTCACTTTTCCATGGATCATTGATGTTAATTATAACCTTTAAACCATGACATTGTTTACATAACCTTTAAACCATGGCAATGCTTACATCATGTTGAAATAAACAAAAGCAATATTTTTTAACAATTTCTATCTAATATAATTTTTTTAAATTTAAAATTTTGAAACAGTACTTTTTGATGTGTACTTTAAGTAACCAAATACAAATTAATGTATTGTTACAATCAATAAATAATTGAGATGTGTTTAAAATTATGTGTTTTGAAATGATTTGATGATGATTCAAATTCTTTTTATCTTGGTACAAAAGATTAATAAAAAGAATATGATATAAAGTACTGAAAATATGGAAAATCATGAAACAAATTGATGACAAAACCACAACATGATATATTCATTTTTAAATTATCTCATTTTTAAATATTCGATTATAAAAAAACCATGTTCGTAGAACACATAAAATAAATAAATAAATGCTACAAAAATTTAATAAAATGACTAAATTAAAGCATGTAACCAGGCTTCCTCCTTCGTAATTCAAGAGCGCTCCCTGTGACATTCAGGAGAAATGGTCAGTTGGCCTACAGATTCTCAACCGGAGAAGAAGTATATTTTGCACATTCTGTGATTAGCTGAATATCGGAATTTCGGCTTAGAAGTGGAATCCTTCCACGAGTCTATAATTATGTGTCTTTAATTGTGTTGAATATTGTATTTTTATATCACCAAACAATTCGATAAACTAGAAAATTTCGTATAAAATATTTCTTCTAGTCAAACGTACCGTATAGGAGATAACTGAAAGATATAGGGATGTAGTCAGTCAATTCAAGTATGTGTAGTCAGTCAATTCAAATTTGTCCTACTTTTTTATTGGACACATTACAAATGACGATATAGCGATACTTATACATAATATTAGAAATGCAGACACAAAACCCGTGTCTTGCACGGGTGACAACCAACAGTGAAATGCGGGGGAAAAGTTGTATGTGTGCGTTCTAATTGTATGTATGCGGTGTTTGTGCGTGTGTAAATAAAGCTGCGAGATCTCCAACCTTTGCCTCAAGTATCTCAACCCAGTTACAATCTGGTTGTCCAACCTGCACTCTACAATGTGGGGCCTGTACCCACACCACTACAAGCGTTATTAATATTACCTTCGAGGTAAACCTTAGTAAATCAGTTGAAAAGTCCGTATGAAACTTTAGTACTATATACATATTTTTTTGTAGTTTTGTTACTCTGTATAACTGAAAAACTTTATGAAATAAATTGAGTATTTTTTTCTGCAATTATAATTATTTGATGAGAAGTAACTGATACGGAAATAAAATTAACTGAACATTTCAAAGAATTTTCTGTGTTATGAAGTTTATATGTAAGTTAATTTTAGAATAAGACTAATAATAATAAAAAAATAATTGGTATAGAAGCGTTTTAAGCTTAACATTTTCTGCATTGTTAATTTATTTATGTTGTTATTGCAGGGATACTGGTTCGATATATAACGCCACATTCATGTAAATAAACTGACAATTAAATTAGACGTTATGTACATGCTTGTAAGTTTACCTTATTGTTACTAGTAGTGTAAGTAACTTGTGGTAAAAAGAGTGTCTAATCGTAGCAGTGTGTAGGTGACCGTGGTTGTAATAATGAATAGAAATGAGAGCGTACTTTTTAAAGATATAATTATATAAATGTTTAACCTTTTCAACTGTATTCCGGACTGTATGACTGGATTTCTTTTACAGTGATCACCATCTCTATTAGATCTTCCATGGTATCTTATAAACTTGGGATTTCAGGTGAACCTAGAAAAAGGAAGTCGAAGGGGTTGGTGGCCAGGCAACGCGATTCGCGCTCCGGTATCTCGCGGGATATGTTGCTTTTTGGTACGTACGCAAAAGTGAAGTGGGTTAAATAAATTATTAAAAATGAATAAAATTTTACCTCTTGCATGAATCACATTTCCCGTCGCTCTTAGGAAATGAACGGTGCAACAAATATTTTTGAGCATTTTCTGCAAGAATCCGACATACGTGTCACCAGTGTGACGCTTGAATCTCAGGAGAAGATCAAACAGATCATCACCAAGGATTCTGCACCAGATATTGATAATGAATTTATGTCGATTCTTTTGCGACCTCCAGATCCCCCACCTTCTATAATCAGATTTCATTAATTAAGGCATTAAAAAAATCTCCCAAAAAATTTATTTTACACCAATTCTTATAGCTTTCACAATAGCCAACAATTTTCTTATAGCTTTATCACTTTAACTAAACCATGCGATGTATTTTTATTCTTCCTACTATTATTTCTAATGCCTGCCAGGACAAAATCATACAAATAAATTACAATTTAATAAATTTGTTTTAAAATTTTTCAACGATGCTTCAAAAAATAATTTCTTAGAATTTAAAAATCTATTTGTCAGCATTCCTCTTAAAAGCCTCGAAAGCTCACCTTAAACTCAAATTATTACGACTACCATAATATTCTAAGAGTAAAATTTAGATTGCTGGATAAAACTCTGTAATTTCAGCATTTTAATAGTTACATCTACAATAATGAGAATCTTTACAACCAAAGGCGAAGTATTCCACAAATGAACTAAATATCAATAGCTGGCTAATCTTCACTTATGCTATTTCGAAAAAATTATTGTCTGTTTCGCAAACATGTTTTTAGATGTGGGGAAAACCTAATTTCTGTCATTTATACAAATTTTCAGAAGATTTGTTATAATATTTATCCAATACAGCCTATTTTAAAAATAGGTTTTTTCAATTAATTTTCAAGATGATATTTCATCAACATCAATATTTAAAATCCTTTACAAAAAAGTAAAAAAAAAATTCACTTATCAATAGACTCACATCCTGAAACTCCAATATCAGCTTCAAAGTACATCACAATATTATCATTAATCAACTGCTCAGAATTAATTCTACATACTGAGGAAATTATCTCTGTTTCAAGAAATAGTAAAGCGCTCTATCAATATCTACAACGTCATTCCCTGCTAACTAACGAAATTCCCGCAGTGTTTCATAAGTCCTAAAGTCATACACATAGAGAGGTTTACACCGGACAACAATTCTACCCAATCAGAGGAATTTTTGATCGTAGATGGTCAAAAAAATTAATTATTAAAACAATCAAGAGGTTCAACCACGGGATTCTACTTTTGTCCTTCGTGGCTAGGAAGTTCTAAAAACCAAAATCCATTCAATTTGTTTCTCCACAATCCTATACCATGTCAACTCTAAGTGGATGGTTATTCTATTTATTCCATGTTATCGGAATATGTCGCTAGATGTATCTTTGACTTGAATCCAGTCATCTAGCGAGCAGAAATAACATAATTTATAAAGTCTTGAGAGCACGCATTCCTTGAAAAAGAAATCCTGAGAATGCTGTAATTAATATCCTTAGGATTTACTAATTTTATATCAGGTTTTACGCATTTCCGCCGCAACCGCTTTTCACAAATGCCATATATATATAAAACGCCTAATGATAAGAGACAGACGACAAATGTTTCATTCATATCGAACCAACCTTAAAAAAGTTTTTGAATTCTACCTCAAACAAATTTATTATTTTAAAGCTGCGTAAATACTAATCATGAAACAATAGATTTCAATACCTATTCTGACGGATATAGATTTGTTACAATTAATTAATATAAATCCTTATAGAGCTTACTTATTTTTCTAACCGTCTAACTTTGTAACATTGTGTTAGAAAACATACTGTGTAACACAATCAATATGTGAATAGTTATAATACAGTATGTATAAAATGATAATTTATGTGATCTCGTTTGTCCATTGCTTGCTTTGATTTTGACCATTTTTCTTTAACACGGCACGCATATGTAGAAACAACCACTGTTAAAATCTTTCTGTAAAACATTACCTACCAGCTATCACTTTGCCCAAATTTTGCAGCCACATAATAGGTGATCATATTCCTGCCTTTCGATTAATAACATCTTAAATTATTAAAGAAATAATAATATAAATATATTTCAAGTCAGTTTTTAATTAACTTTTTTATATTTTAGCTGTTACTTATAAGTTTACTTTTTAAAATAGTTTAATTTAAATGAAATTATCGTAAAAATTATTTTTTAAATGTATTCCGTAAAGGATCTAAAATAATCAGTTAAGAATTTTCCTTTCCATTCCAAATTGCACATTAGTTAGATAAACACAAACATTAATTGACATCACTTTCCTCTCAGATAGTAATATCGAAAGAGCGTCTTTCCTTTCAAAATGCAAGATTCAACTCCCAGCCTTGCGAAAAACAGGTTCCAAGCGTTTAGCAAATTTCACTTTTTATGCGGCTTGAAATCAAGAATAAATATAAAATAAAATAAACATAAATATAAATATAAAATAAGCTTAAATATAAACAAGAGAAAGCAAATGAAAATAAACCGGTGCATTTTTAATACGCTTTTATTAGCTTCACCTGTATGTTTGTATGTATTCATGTATGTTTGTATGTATGTAACTGGCTTTTTCCCCTGGAGATCTGTTTCTCCTCATGTACACTATTTAAGCTGCAAAGAAACATTTACAGGCATCTTTCAGAAAAAAAAAACCAGTTGATTCTTTTTAATACGCTTTTATATTAGTTTCACCTGTATGTTTGTTTGTAACTGACTCTTCGGGCTCGATTTTGCCCTACTTTAAGCGATCAGATTTAATTTAAACGTTGTAGACTTATCAAGGACCGACGACACTAAAATAGTTTGATAAGTTTATTATCTCATCATGATTAAGATCACCAGGTGTTGTAACTTGTAATTATCCCATTGTGTGTGGGCAGGGTATATTCTCTTTTTTTTTTTTTTTTTTTTTTTTGGATGAATCCAGGAAGGGTAGATGACGCTACCTCCCGTTCCCAAAGGTCCAAAGTATGGGTGGTGAAGGCCAAAGGTGAGGTCCAAAGTAAAACCGGTCGGTTTGGTGGGGGTGATAGATGACTCCTTTTTGAGTTTTGCGGCAGAAATGAAGCCCCCGTTGAGGAAGGAGAGAGAGCTATCTGCGACAGTGCGTGTGCCTGTACACATATTTTTTGGCTGCGAGAATGGCTGCATGGAGATATCCATGTCTATCTTTAGATGGGCTGCGAACACCCTTTGTTTAAAGGTTTTTAGGCTACTGGTAAATCACTGCCTACACACCCATGGGAATATTTCGTTTGAGGTATGCGTAATATTATGATTATTTCTCTATAAGCATTTTCTATTTATTCTGTTTTAAGTGCCAATGTAAAATCCTGTAAAAGTCCTAAATTTAAATGTAATTGTATATATTAGTATTCATTAAAAGTAAAAGTAAATTAGTTGTTTGTTTTCGTATAAATTTTAATTGTTTTTTATTAATGTTAAATTATTTGGCCGTCCTGCGAGTATACGCAGATTAACGGCATCAGTTCTATGCCGGTTTTAACACCAGGATTACAGATTTTATTTTAACTTAGGAAGTGCAATTTAACCCATGTAGAATGAAAGTATTCAGTAAAGACATTCAAATCAACGTGGGACAGTGGCACGAAGGATGAAGCACCTGAGAACGGATCAGGAGATTTCCTGGCTGGCTCGGCATATTCGCATTTAGCCTTTGTTTTACTCACAATTAAATTATTGTAAGAACCATAGTTCCACTCCTCCGTACCGGGACCTCCTTTAAATATTATAGTTTAAAAACACTAAAAAACATGCTTTTAGAGTTAATCAAACTAAAAAGTAAAAAATAAATGAATAGTTTGAAAAAACGAAAAAATCACGCCTTTAGAGTTAATCAAACCAAAAAGTAAAAAATAAATGAATAGTTTAAAAAAACACGCTTTTAGAGTTAATCAAACTTAAAAGTAAAAAGTAAATTAATAGTTTAAAAAAACTAAGAAACACGCTTTTAGAGTTAATCAAACTAAAAAATAAAAAATAATTGTTAACATAAGAATAAAATGACTGACGAGAAAATGAATGTCACTGTTCTAAAAGCGTGGGGTGCTTTGTATGACATTTTTAAACTAACTCTGCATTTCGGAATGAAACTAGTGAAAAATTATAACGATTGATATCGAGCACCCCACGCTTTTAGAACAGTGGCATTCATTTTCTCGTCAGTCATTTTATTCTTATGTTAACAATTATTTTTTACTTTTTAGTTTGATTAACTCTAAAAGCGTGTTTTTTAGTTTTTTTAAACTATTAATTTATTTAAGGCTGGAAAGCAAGTTGCTAAATCTCGTTTCAACCTGTGTATTGTGAAAATCTGGAATTTAAGATTTGTCAGTTGTAAACACATTTTAGTAAAGACACGGGTTTATTCTAATATTTGTTAAAAAAATAGAAAGTGCAATTTAAAATGCAAATTTCAGCACTGGGATTATTTGGTAAGGAGCAATTTTGTTCTCTATTATTTAATTAACTTTTAGAAAAATTTTTTTACAGATCTAATAACATCTCTATTTATACATGGAAATTCTCTCCAATCTGTTACAAAATTTATAAGCAAATAAAATTTAAACAAATATCCTATCAGTTATCAATAAAATAAATAAATTAAAAAGATTTACGAAGTGGAAATTAAATTATTTTAATTTGACATTTTCATGGGGAAAAAAAAATTCATAGTATAGACAAAATTTAGAATTAGTACAAGGTCAAAATATTATAATAACAACGGTAATTCAATCAAATTCGTTTCCCAAATTTTTAATATTACGTGTTTTAATTAGGCATTTACGTTTCAGTACAATTCTAAATAAAAATATAATTTACAAATAAACATTTGAAAATAGTTCAGCAAATTTTTGATTAGTATTGATCTCATTCCTAATAATAAAAAATGCAATGTAGTTTTTAAACTCAATTTAAAAACTCATGATAAATCCCCGTTAATAGTGTATTTTTGCAAGCTTTTAACTCCAAATGTTAAGTTTGTTATTAGTAAGTGGTCTACTACTGTGCCCAAAAAATAAGACCCATTTTAAATTTAAAATTCCAGGGGCTTATGGAATTTCAATATTTTTTTCTTTTTTAGGTTGCTGGCACTTACCTTGACATTTGTGTGAAATTTGACGTTAAAATATTAATTAGTGTTTGAGTTACGCTAAGAATTGTGAGACGCTAAAACTGCAAAATCAAGATCCGCCATATAATAAAAATCAAGAACCCTCATATAACGAAAAGTAAGAACCCCCATATAATGACATTCAAGATCTCCCACATAATGAAAAAAAAGAAACCCCATATAAGGAAAATCAAGATCCCCCATATAATGGATCAAGATTGGTTCTTATTTGCCACCCTTTTTTTTTTAATACATTTTATTGACAATCCCCACATACATTTTATTCCTCCACATACATTTTATTCATCCACATACCATTTTATTCATCCACAAATAATTTTTTTTTTAACTTGTAGTGGATGACACTGGATGTTAATACAGTTTTTTCAAATATTAATTCATTAATTAAAGTTAATTAATGAATTTTAGTTTTATATGGGAGAAATATTCATATATTCAAGCTGATCTTTCTTCTCCTATGCTCATCATTAATTTATTAATAATTAGTTAATTATCTTTTTTCTCATAACTAATTATTAATTAATGATTATTAATTATTTTATTCATTCGATTATTAATTATTTTATTCATTCAGTTATTAATTATTTTTATTCATTTAATTATTAATTATTATAATTTTATTATTAAATATTTTTATAATTCATTTTTTAAAATAATGTAACTACAAATTGGAAATAATATAAAAAAATCGTCTGGTTTTAATTTAATCATTTAATTATTAATTATTTTAATTTTATTATCAAATATTTTTATTATTCATTTAATATATATTGTTCAATTTTTAAAATAATGTAGCTGAAAATTGGCAATAATATAAAATATCGTCTGATTTTAATTTAGCTAATTTTTCTGGATATTATTATTCTTATTTTTTTACGTTTGAAATTTGAAACTTTCGGGTTTGAGTGTTCTTGTTAATGTATTCTATATTTTTTAATTTTAAATGATCAAAAAGTTTTTAATTAAATTTGAAATATAGTCTAATATATTTGCTTTTAATATTTTTATCGTATGTATTTGCTTTTATTATTTTGCTGTAATTCGAAATTGATGTTCTTTTTTTTTTTTTTTTTTTTTATATTATTATTATTAAATTCCGATGATGTCCCATAAGTGCTCGATGGGAGTCATGTCGGGCGATCTAGGTGGCCAGATCATTCGTTGGAATTGTCCAGAATGTTCTTCAAACCATCGCGAACAGTTGGCCCGGTGACATGGCGCATTGTCATCCATAAAAATCTCATCGTTGTTTGGGTACATGAAGTCCATGAATGGCTGCAAGTGATCTCCAAGTAGCTGAACATAAGCATTTCCAGTCAATGTTCGGTCCAGTCGCACCAGAGGACCAAGTCCATGCCATGAAAAACAGCCCACACCATTACGGAGCCACCACCAGCTTGAACAGTGCTTTGCTGACAGTTTGGGTCCATGGCTTTGTGGGGTCTGCGCCACACTCGAACCCTACCATCAGCTCTTACCAACTGAAATCGTGACTCATCGGACCAGGCCACGGTTTTCCATTCATCTAGGGACCAACCGATATGCTCACGTGCCCACGAGTCGCTGCAAGCGATGTCGTTCTGTCAGTAAAAGGCACTCGAGTCGGTCTTCTGCTGGAATAGCCCAAGAAAGCCAAATTTCTCCGCACAGTTCTAACAGACAAGTCCCTTGTACGTCCCACATTGATTTCTGCGGTTATTTGACGCAGTGTTGCTTGTCTGTTAGAATTTACGACTCTTTGCAGACGTCGCCGGTCTCGGTTGTTAAGTGCAGGCGGTCGACCACTGCGCTGTCCATGGTGGGTTGTTATGCCTGAAATTTCATACTCTCGGCACACTCTTGACACAGTGGATCTGGGAATGTTGAATTCCCTAACGATTTCCGAAATGGTATGACTCATGCGTCTAGCTCCAACTAACATTCCGCGTTCAAAGTCCGTTAATTCCCGTCGTGCGGTCATCATCACGTCAAAACCTCTTCACATGAATAACTTGAACAGAAATGAAAGCTCTGCGAAAGCACTGCGCATTTATACCTGTTCTACACGATGCTACTGCCATCTGAAAATTTGCATATTGCTATCCCATGACTTTTGTCACTTCAGCGTATATCTTGTTCAAATTTTCAATCGTTCATAAAATACTTCTTATTCCTCCACTCAAGTTCAAATACCTTTTTTTTGAACTTGTAGTGGATGACACTTGATGTTAATACAGTTTTTCAAATATTAATTCAGCAATTATATGTAATTAATTAATTTTAGTCTTTTTTTTAGATTTAAGTTGCATATATCTACCAATAGAGGGCGCCAGATAAACTTAAAAAATGAATGAAAATTATTTATAAAGGACTTTCTGCAATAGAGTGGAAAAAATGAAGAAATTGACTTTAAAAAATTTGTTTGTATATTACTTGTTGTAAGGAAACTATGATGTCTTTACAATAAACGCTAAACATCTCATACGTCATAATTTTCTGGATGATATATAGTTGCCTACTTGAAATAGATAATTAGATTTATTTATTTTTATGAAAAAGGTCTTTTTAAAAATGCTTTAAAATATTATGATTATACAAAATTAACTGTTTGTTTCAGTATTATGGGCATCAGGTCATTTAAACATTAGATATACGATTTTTTTAAATATACTATTAATGGGAGAAAAGTTAATTAATCTAGATGACCAACGAATCCCTTGAATGTAGCATTAAATTTGCTCATTAATTTTCTTGAGGTATACTATATCTAAAATTCCAAATTTACAAACGCTAATTAAATCTGTTATGCTCTCAAGTTGTGGTAATTATTCCAAAACTGCTAGTTACTTAGTGTTCTGATGGCCAAATGGCTAGTTCTCTGGTCTTTGGCACCACAAACTTCAGGTTCGACATGGTGTTTGTTAGTGGGTCGGAGTCCACTTTAAACTGTAGGTCCTTGTCTAATTAATCATAATGTGCCTAAAATGACTATTATGATTGTTCGATAGCTCGGACTCAAGAAACAAATTCCAAAAATGACACATACTCAGTTAATGGAAATAATACTCAACACAGTGGACTGTATGTAAATAAAACTCCTTTATTTTTGGCAGTCATCAAACTCGAAGATGGAACTGCCCACATAACCTTTCTTGAGGGTTACACTCAATTATGCAGTCATCGCGCTCATGGATGGACCGCTAAACACCAACCTTTTCCTTCGGTCGCTAAGTTTCAACTCGTTTTACTTACATTCCTTCTTTCTCTCCTGGCCCTCACCCTGCCAGACACCCCCACAAACAGGATGTTTTCCGGGCATATGCGTTGACCTCCTCCAGGCGGGAAAAGCTGGGTTTCGACGTAACAAATATTATAACGCCTGCTCCTCTTCGTTTAATTAGCATTTAATTTAATTTTACTCATAATGTACTAGTGATTGGGGATGGATTAGCATTGGAAGTTGTTTTGTTTTGTTGGCTGGCTGCCGACTTTGATGGAGTGACGAGACGAAGCGGCCAATTGGCCAAGGAGGCGATCGCTCGCCAAAGATGGTGTCCATCGTTCTCATTTTCGTCTGTGCGCATCTTTTGATAAAAGTGAAATTCGTTTTTCCTTGTTAATTCGGCTCGGGACTTTGAAAAAATGGAGGAATAGTTACAATCGAGCCAAATCGCCAAGGTGAAGGATATTACCATGTGAGGTGCCCCCGGTTACAGGTACTGTTTACGTGCTACAGTTTGACCGTTTCTCGCCAAGTTGGGTCTATCCCGCCCCACTCCTCCTAATCTCCCCTTAGGGGTTGGAAACCTAACAATGCAGAGTTCCAGGGATTACAGATAAAGGTCTGAGACGTAATTCTAGTACGAAGGAATTTGAGACGCCTTGGGGAGCAGTTTACAAGCGAAATTATTTCCTGGCAACTGGCGTACCGATTACGGAGTACCAACAGGGGAAATACCCCTTAAACCTCCTCATCTTAATTCATAAATATGCTTTAAATTTTAATTGGCTGCTTAATTAAGGTTAGTAGAAATATTATTTCCAAAACATGGAAATGTAGCAAAAGTGACGGCTGATGTTTATTTTGAGTACCTACGGTAATACCCTGTACCTCCATATCATAATTTTGGCTTAACATTAAAATAAAAAATATGCAGATATTAAAATAATTATTTACAAATTATTGAAATTATAGTTAAAATAAAATAGGTTTTGGATTACATTAAATGAACAGTAATGAATAAACATTACATTATTTCGGTTAACATTAAAAATATTTAAATATTATTCTTGTAAGTTAAATAACACTTTACAATTAATTAATTTTAATATTGAATTAAAGTACTAAGTGTTTCATTATTATTAAATTAAGATAATTTTTAATAAGTATGGTTGACAAAAGTTTAATGTTAAATAAATAATTTAAATACTTACATTTATTATTAATTAATTTTTAAAGATAAAATATATAAATAACACCATATGCATAAAAATATGGTAAAATAATTAGTAAAAAAGGTATGCTTAATAAACAGGACACTATTTGAAGGACGCCAACAAAGAAGACAAAGAAAACAATAATTGATAAGTAATATAAAGAATAATTGTTAAATTGATTAAAATGGGTTTTCATAACATCTAGGAGATAACAAAATTAAATGCATTTTAGAAATAAATATATATATTTAGCAGATGCCAAAGGATAGAAAATGAAAGAGCAAGAAACACTTCTTAATCATAAAAAAGAATTTATCGTACTGCGCTGTGTTCTAATCTATGTAATTTATTACACAAAAAAAAAAAAAACCATGGGTATTGTTTCATTGAGCGGAGTCCGTGGTTTTTGACCATTTTGATTTCTTTCAGCTAATAATTATTTAATTAAATAATGTAAAATTGTTTATAAAGATCGCCAAGACAATTTTATTTCTAAGTGAAAATGAGGTTTTTCAAGAAAAGAAAATTGTTTGGAATTCTATAGTTTTTCTTTCTTTGTTTAAGATTGCTTTTATGCGTTTTGTTCTTACATTAAATTCTAAATATTATGAGTAACCCATCCGATTACATTTTTTAATTTTATTTATTTTTAAATACTGTGAAGTTAAAAAATATTGTACAATTGTATATAATATTATATAAACCCGATAACAGTTTGTATATATATATTTTTTTTCCCATAGTGGAGATCAACAAAATAAATAAATCGTCTGGAAAATTAATTCATTAGGCTGGAGACATTCATTAGACTTCTTTACTGTCATCATTCCTAAAAAAAAAAAAAAAAAATGTTTGAAAATGTAATTCTAGTGTAGCATACTTCTCCATTAGACTTCCTGTGTAACTCTAAATAATCCGCTACGTAGTAAATGCTAATGTCATCAAGTAAAAATAAAACAAAACATTTAAAATTTCTGGCAATCATCCCTAACTATAATTGGTTCTATTATTTTATTGATGATTTATTTATCTGACATATTTATTTTCGTTTGAAAGTGTGATTTTTCAAGAAAAGAAAATGGTTTGGAATTGATATTATGCGTTTTGTTCTTACTTTAAAT
Source organism: Caerostris darwini (assembly GCA_021605075.1). Classification (NCBI taxonomy): domain Eukaryota; kingdom Metazoa; phylum Arthropoda; class Arachnida; order Araneae; family Araneidae; genus Caerostris; species Caerostris darwini. The sequence goes on from BPLQ01008872.1 coordinate 55,822, forward strand.
TCTAAATTTTAATGAATAACCTGTATATAGACTGCCCAACAGATTTATATTATAAATATATAATAATAATTTATTTGTTTATTTTTGTAATGATTCTGCGATATCCTTAAATGAAGTAAAGATATTGGTTTCCAGGATGAAAACATTACAAATACTTCATTTTTTAAAAGAAAAGATCAATTTTGAATCAACATAATAGCAAGTTAGATAATGATTATTGAACAGAAATTCTGTATTTATTGTTATTTCAAACTAATTCATTAATTTTGAAAATTTAATTCATGGTGTAAGATGTCTGTATAGATAAGTGATGTAAGATTTAAAAAATAATTTTAATATAGAACTTTTGTGATTTATTTTATGCTAAAGAGCACTTATTTTATTATAAATTATTATTAAAATTTTCGGAAAATAGCCAAAATAGGTTTCTGCTTTTCTTTAAATACAGATTATTGAATACAATTACGTATTTCATACTCGCTTTAAAAGAAAATTATTCCAGTAAACGGAGTTTAGTTTTTATATTATTTTAAAGAAAAGCTTTCATTAAACAATCCCCTGTAAATGCAAATCACTAGAATATTTCTTAGAACTTCAAACGATGGCCGCAAATGTACCATAAAAAAAATACTTGTTGTATCATTGTTTGGTATCTTCTGTTTTAAATGGAAAGTCTACTATTATCAAATTAGATTTTGAATATATATAAACAACTTAAAATAGCCGAAACTGACTGGGAAGAATTAAACTGAATTTTCCAATCAATATAAAATGAATAAATCGCAATAAAACAAATAAATTGATTGCATTATTTTTAAACAAATAAACTACATTGAATTTTTTTTGTTGTTGTTGTTCTAATGCAGCTGGCAAACACTTAGACAGCTTGGTCTACTACATTGAATTTAAAAATTAGATTTTCTCTTACTGAATTTTTTTCACACCATTTTGTAATCGTAAAAGAATCGTGCATCATCTTCAGAATCAGATAATTCGGAAACATCTGAATCGTAATTTTCATCTGAAAGAGGAAGCAATATTTTTCGAATTGGGGTAAAACACATCGAGATTTTAAAATATCCAGATTAAAAAAGTACTCATGGATTTGGCATGGAATGTTCTATATCCATCTCTTCAGCAATAATTTTATCAATTTGGAGTAATTGTAGGCGGGGTCTCAAACATCCAGTATATACTAGTTTAACATCCTGGATGAACTGCCATACCTTAGCTCCGTAATTTGATCTGCCGATAGCATCCAGCCGTGCTCTCCTGTAATAGTGAAGTGCCATGTATGATGC
>BPLQ01008873.1:0-167691 GCA_021605075.1 Caerostris darwini
TTTTTATACATGACACAGAATATCTTTTATCAGATTTGAGTGAGAGGTTGTTCTCATTAGTACAAAACATTAATTGCATGTAATATAACTACCCACAGCACTGCTTGTCTGCGGTCAAATTTGAGTTATGGGTTGTCAAAGAATATATATTCCTCTCTCCTGGGAATGAAATGCCATAACTCTTCCCATGAGAAAAAGGCTACAGGGGAGTCGGCAGCAAGGAGTCGGGATCAAAAGTCAGTTTAAAAATCCAAAGTCCGATTCTTTTCTAAAAATTGCCTTTATTTTTACAAAATTCTTGGAATTAATATTAACATAAATTGTGAGGGAGATAATTTAATTGTATCCTTCAATAATACAACAACTAGCAAATACAGTTATTGTTTAAGAAACATACTAAGTAAGTGTGGTTAAGCACTGAGGCTTATAAAAAGTTATTTTCGTTTAATAATGAAGAATCTTATGAAAGCTATTCTATAATCAAGAAAATAGGTTTTAATGCACTGAAAATATAGCATCTTTGTGTTTCAAATGGACATTTTTGCTTTAAGCTATTTTACAGTACTTGGGTACCTGTTAAATCGGTATTGTGTATTGTGCAGACACGGGCGTGGGACGTTGGGCACCAGATTGTACTGTGGCGTACGGGCTGGCCCAGATTGTAAATTGAGTGTGGTTGGGTTGAGATACTTGAGGTACAGGTTTGAGAACTCACAGTTTTATTTGTACACCTACAAACACACACACATACAATTAGATGCAAACAATATTTAGCACATTTAAAGTAAAAGACATGTAGTTAGAGCTTCGTGGAAGGCTACGACTTCGTTTTTGTGAAGAAAAAATGAAACTCGACTATGCGCAGGGTTCGCTAAATATACTTCTTCTCGGGGTAATAGATTTTGTGGACCGACTAAACGTTTCACAGCGGGAGCACCGGGATGCTTTAGATATCCCTCTGGTGAGAGTCTCTCGTGAGCGACTGACCATTTCTCCTGAACATCACGGGGGTGGGGAGGGGGGTGCTTTTGCAGTATGTAGAAGCATGGTTATTTCTAAAGGATATATGTATTTTTTGTATGCAAATTTAGAGTACATGAATGTCTTTTAAGTGAGTGCAAAATACTACACCTTTAAAGTTTTAAAAAATAAACCCTTGTTATGGAAAAACTGTCTTTATAGATATATAAATTCAATAGAAGTCAATGAATTTATTTCACAAATTCTTCTAAATCGATTAGTAAAGATAGTAGTACATAAAAATGTTGGGAATCGACATAAAAAATCCGATTCCTGAGTCGGGAGTCGGATTTTTTTTGACCGACTCCTCACCCTCTAGTAATAAGTCGACGCTTAGAAGCTTTAACATTCCAACATAGCAAGATTCTTTTTTTAAATTTTTTCCTGTTATTTCTTCCTAAGAAATCTGTTGTTACTATTATTCTACAATTTTAAATTTACAAATAGAATAAATTACATATATTTATAAGATTATCTGATCGCACGCCCGACTCGTAGCTTAGTGGCAATGTGCGCCGGTGGTGAGCATTGGGGCTGAGGTTCAATCCGCTGGCGGCTTTGTTATAGACACTATTTCAAAAAACGAGGAGCCTCGACGGTGTTTGTAATGTTTAGCATCTTACCTCGTTAGTTTGATTACCTGCTGGGAGCTTTATAGGGTTTTCTTCAATATCCTGAAAGCTCCCAGCAGGTAATCCAAATGCGGGGTAGTTCCCCTTAAAAGACCTCCCAAAGGCACTGCCCTCCTTCTTTAGTGACATGGAGCCAAATCAGACTCCTACCTACGGGTGCTCCATCACAACAGAAGCAGTCCCTTCCTTTCTTCAATGAGAACAGATGGGTTCATGGAGTAGGTCTAGAATCTAGATGTTCCTGTCGATCAAGTAGGATAAGAAACAACATCGATCTCGCTTTCGATACTTAATTAAAAAACAAAGTTAACTGTTTTGAAAAGAAATTTCGAATTCCTTAATTTAATATTAATTAAATTATTATTTTAATTCCTGAATTAATTAAAAAAAATTAATATCGTGAATTCCTTTACTTCAAAAAAAATCATTACAGATCTAGATTTATTTCAAAACAAATCTGTAAAAAAGGGCGTATTTGTATCTTTCTTTCGCAATCATAAGGTCAAAGTATTTATTGAAAATAAGTACGTCTTAAGAAATCAGAAACCATAGCAACGCATCCAAAATAAACAACTTTTTCTTTATATTGAATCCTGATCTTAGAAATAATCGCCTTAATTGAGACCAGAGATGTCATTTTTGATAATACAATACCCCATTAAATAAGCACCATAAGAAAATCAAGCCTATTCATTAAATTGAATCCTCATTTATAACTATTTTAACCATTATTGGTATTATTGTTTGGTTAATGTTATAACTTCTTGTTTAATGAACAGAGAGTGTAGAAGTATTAGTTAACGGGAGCTAGGTGATAAAAAAAAAAAAAAAAAAAAAAAAAAAATTAAGAACAGCTTCTACAATACATTCTCTATCATTCTGAAAAATTGAATAGGATAAAAAATAGCTAAACTGAAAAAAATAGTTAAACAAATCAAAACATATCAAATGATACAAAAACAATAAAAGACAAACAAAAGAATGTATAGTTTATTGGCCATTTTAATTAGAGACTCTAAATTAGCAAATCCTTCTTGGTACTATGGTCTAACTCATTCACTGCTAGAAGGTCAGATATGTAGTAAACTCAGCGTTATCCAGAAGTAAGACACAAAGATCTTGTTACACCGCGACTCCATTTTGCCACCACGATTTTAAACGAACACCCCAGGTCCATCTGGTGTGTTCATAATCAGACTCTTTACTCCTCGAGCCAAACGAAACGGCGTTATGGCATACAGATTTATCCTGTCCGTTCCTGGTGCAGATACCGCAATTTTCTGTTCGTCGTCACTTGTTGAGTTTCGAAATCGGTTCCTCAAGTTCTGAATTTAGCATGTAACGCAACAGGCCCATATCATGTGTAGCAGATATAGCGTTACCCGGGGGGAATACGAGGAGCCTTCTACATTGAATTTTATCACAACTATCTTGGCCGACTCATGGTACCGCTGGTGAGCATTAGGGCGGATGTTCAATCTGCTGGTGGCTTTGCTGCAGACATTGTTTCAAAAAACGAAAAGGCTCGATGGCGTTTGGGATGTTCAGCATCTTGCCTCGTGAGTCGTACTACCTGGTGAAAGTTTTCCGGGTTTTTTTCCCCAATACGATATGCAAATGCGGGGTAGATCCTCCAGAAGGCACTGCGTCACGGAGCCAAGTCAGACTTCTACCTACCGGTGCTCCATCACAACAAAAACTGTCCCCTTCCACCCTTCCGTGAGAACACATGGGTTCATTGACTTGATGTAGATGTTGCTATCAACCAACCTATCTTGAAACGATACCTTCAAAGATAGCATCTAGGGTTTACATCATCATCTTCGAGTCTAACAAAAGAACATTATGGCCCACTGATTTATCGTGTTCAAGGCGTATACATGGGCGTTTTTGATGTGGATACCTTGCTGGGTTCACTAACCCCTAAGAAACTCCAACTCTGCAATACTGAAAGAAGCCAAATTAGAATTTTATTCTAATTTTTACTTTATTTATACCTCCTTACGCAGGCGTAAAAGGGGTACATTCAGGCTTACGGATGCATGATGCCCAATACTGGCGTAAACATGGAAGTTTAAGATTTCACATCACTTATTAAGTTTCGGAGCCGCCTCAAACTCAGCAGCAAACTAGTCAGCCCCAAATCTGCAATTCTGAAAGAAGTCAAATTGTATTTAATTTTCTTTCCTGTGAGAATTCTTCCCAAAAGGTAAACAAATCCCAAAGGTTAGAAATCCTTCATTGAGTTGGTGGGAATAAAGACAATTTTCTTGACACGACTAGGAAATTCGCAAAGTAAATACTGCTGTTTCCAGAGGAAAATAAATGTTTTTATCAGGGTAGAAGCCAATGTTTTATCGTTTCAATCAATTATATGATATACAATTCGCATGATTTCGCATATGCATTTGCAATCGACAAATCACACACGTGCAAAATAAGTAACACAAATAATAATAAATAATAATAATAATAATAATAATTTTCGGAGCAGTGTCATATTTTTAATAAAATGGTTCATACCAGAGGTTAAGGTATCTGGAGACTCATACAAGTTCCCTATTTCTTTTCGGAGCAGTGTCATACTTTTAATACGATAGCTAATAGCTGATATGGCTGATTTTTACGATAGCTAATCTTTATTTAACTTGATTAAAAGTCAAATAGACAATCTGAAATATAAAAATATAGGTAAAAATTGTATAAAATAAATACAATGGAAAAAAATTAATAAAGAATAAAATATTTAATAATTATATTTTTCCTCATTTATCTTTGATGATTTTTTGAAATTTGGTGTGTATTTTGTCAAGGCTGTTCGCAGTCATTCTTTAAGATACTGGTTAGTTAATTGTGAACGATATTTTGACTTGACAAACTTCATAATTCCTTTACAGGGATGTGTTGGAGCAAAAAATTGTAAATTGGCGTCAAGCTGCTTTCTTTAATTTGTGTCTGGTACCCATTTCCAAAACTCAATCAGGGAAAGAGATTTTTGTGCTGCGTTTGTAATGTCTAGTCCTCCTTCATTTCCAATACTTCCCGATGTGGAGTCGGATAGTATTGCATCAGAAACTGGAAAACCATTTTGAATAACATCAATTGCAAATGGATTCACAAAAAAATGCAAATGCAGATTTAAATTTACTCAGATCTTCAAATCAACTAGTTTTAAATTTCTTTTTCAACTCTTCGATATTTTCTTGATGTTCATTAATTTTATCTTCTCAAATATTAAAGGAACTTATTTTCAATCGAGGAAAATTTTAAATGTTTATGTAATGGTATCTTGGCAAATTTTGGCAACAATCTTTATTGTTGGCTATTATTACTTTATGCTGGTCGTACAAAGGGAGAAAAAGGTCTACTATATAACAATGATTTTCAAAAGATACTACTGTGCCCGAAAAGCAAGACAATTTTTTTTTTTCTTTTTCAAAAACTCTTTATTCATTCTTCCAAATTTATTTCATCGCCTTCAAAGTAATCCCCTCCGAACTCAATGCACTTATGCCAACTTTTTGTCCCAATCCTCAATGCATGCTAAAAAGACATCCACATAGATGGCCTTCAAAGCGCGCGGCGATTCACGTTGAACCTCTTCAATGGACTCAAAACGGTGTCCCCGGAGTGTTCTTTTGAGTTTAGGGAATAGCCAGAAGTCGAACTGTGTGAATACGGCGGTTGTGGAACGATATGGGTTTCATTTTTGGCGAAAACGTCACGAAGAGTCAATGCAGTGTGAGCTGGCGTATTCAGGGATTTCGGTACCAATTGAGATTTGACGCGTTGGAGGCCCAAAATGGAATTGGCCGATCCTTTTGAAATTCTAACACCATTAGCAAGGTCTCTAATTGTAAATCGATGGTTTGCAAGCCCCAAATCTTTAATTTTTTGGACGTGAGGTTCGTCGGTTGAGGTTGAGGATCGACCAGAGGGCTCTTCGTCTTCAAGGCGTTCTCTGCCTTCTTTGAACTGTTATACCACTTCTAAACATTTCTTTCCGATATAGGAATGCTCACCGAATGCCTTCTGTAATATTCTATACGTTTCCGCAAACAAAATTTAATGCAAATTCTTTGCTCAATTAAATCGGACATATTAAAAATCGCCGTAATCAGTTTTAGCGTCTCACAAAGTCAAGCGTAACTCAAGTACTAATACATATTTTGACGTCACATTTCACACAGATTTCAAGGCCAGTGCCAGCAACCTAAAAAAGAAAAAAATTGAAATTCCATACGACTGGGAATTTTAAATTGAAAATTGGTTTTACTTTTTGGACATAGTAGTATCCTACAATGATTTTAAAAAGATATGGTTCATTATTTTTAGGTTTAAATAAATGTAAATGTAATTTTTCTAAATATTTGGCATTTATATTCCATTAATAAAATTTTTTTGTGTAATATTTTCCCTCCAAAATAATTAAAAACTAACATATTGATGTATATGAACTTTTTGTAAGGTTTTATATAAAAATACGAGGTTTTTTGGAGCCAAATTTGCCCATCGCTGTTTTATACCTATTAAATTAAAATATTTCTAAATAATTTGGAGTCTATTGTGTCAAATTGTCGTTTATAGTACACGTACCCTGCTTTTAACAAGATAATTATCTATTCTACATCCTATTATGTAATTATGAATATTATAACTGTTATCTTATAATTATGATCAGCGTGAAGGAAGTTTGTCTTACATTTACGATCATTAAATCTGAATTTTATAGAAAAAAAATTTCAATATGATTTTAATAATTGAGAAAATGGTTTGTAATCAATATTTTGAAGGTGACACCACATAAAAAGAAAATGTTTTAAGTCTTTATTTTTACCAAATGGAAACTTGAAATGTAACACTTTTGTAGAGATTTTAACATTCTTTGCGATAACATGAAAGTCATTTCCATGCGAAGGTCAGAGATATCATTTTTAAAATTTGTAAAAAAAAATTATATTTTTTGTATTTTTAAAAATATTTTGTTTCATTTGAAAAAAATGCACAAAATTTTCCGAAATTAATACGATAGAAAATATATTTCAATAAATACTTTTCTGTAGTTAATTATTAATTATGCATTGCAATAAAGTATCTACAGGTTACTTTTTAATTAAATTTTAGATTAAAATATCACTTATTTTAACATGTTTGCGATAAATTAACTGCCGGTCAATTCCATGCGGAGAAGGACACGAAGATTATATTTAAAATTTCAAGTCAATTATTTTTTTTTCCAATTAACAAAAAATAGACCAAATCTCATGAAAATAACAAGATAGAAAAGTATATTTAAATACATAATTTCTTACAGTTAATTAATAGTTAATTTAAAGTGCGTTTGCAATGGATTTGTAGGACAATTTCATACGGAGATTGCTTCGGTTTGTTTGTCGCTCTACGGTCATCTTATGCACACTTTAGGCTAAACAGACCGGGACCTACAGTTTTAAGCGGATTCCGAACCACTACAAACACCCATGGCAAGGCCGGGTCTCGAACCCGAAACTTGTGGTACCGAGCACCAAAGCGCTAGCCACTCGGCCATTCAGGTCCATTCATACGCAGAAGACATAAAATGCATATTAAAAAATTCAAGTAATTTTGTTTCAATTGATAAAAAATAAACCGAATCTCATGAAAATAACAAGATAGAAAAGTATATTTAAATAAATAATTTATTACAGTTAATTAATTTCTAATTTTGACATCAAATTTTTAATTCATTTAACGTGCGTTTGCAATGGATCTGCAGGACAATTCCATAGGGTGAAGTACACAAATACCATATTAAAAATATCAAGCCATTTTTTTTCTCCAATTGATAAAAAATAGACTGTATCTCATGAAAATAATAAGACAGGAAAGTATATTTAAATAAATAATTTCTTACATTTAATTAATTTCTAATTTTAACATCAAATTATTAGTTAATTTAACATGTGTTCGCGATGGATCTGTAGGAAAATTCCATAGGGAGAAAGACACAAAGAGAAAATTAAAAATTTCAAATAATTTTTCTTTTTCAGTTGATAAAAATCTCATGAAAAAATAACAAGGCAGAAAATTGTATTTCAATAAATAATTAATTTTAATTTTGCTTTATATTTGGTAGAAACTATATTTTCTACTATGTCAGATTTTACCCTTTTCTCCAGTGAGGATAAGGCGGTTGTAAATTTTAATATTTTTATTTCGTTTTAAGAATTCATATTCATAAAAAATTAAATTATAAATTCTAACTATTTTTTTTCCTTTCTTTCTAATGCAGCTGGCAAACACTTAGATAGCTTGGTCTTGGATGTCTTAAGGCAAACGCTGCACAGACGTTACTCAATTTGCATTACCCAGGGGGCGTGTGTCACTTGAAGATAGACCACGGACGCGGAGTAACAATGCCTCCCGCAACACTCTACGATCCTATTAGACCGGGACCTACAGTTTAAAGTGGATTCCGAACCACTACAAACATCCATGGCACTACCGGGACTCGAACCCGAAACCTGTGGTACCGACTGCCAGGCCGCTAGCCACTCGGCCAATCAGGCCCATTTTAACTATTGTTAAAAGGGGCGTTTTTTCAAAAGATTAATGCTAAGTGCAATTCAAATTGCGTACTCATCATGAATATACGATTCACGATGTAAATTTTTAAAAATCTGCAATTTTTAAACATCAAATTTATAAATTAATAAATTTAAATACTTTTTATATTAAATTGTAAAATACAAATTTATAATTAAAATTTAATCTGCTGTGCCAATATACTGGTTACCCATAAAATTTAGATTTTAACGTAAGAACAAAACGCATGTCAGCAATTTTAAATAAATAAAGAAAGAAAAAGTGTCGATAAATCATATTCAGGTAATAAATTATATTCATCAGCTATCGTTCAAAACTGAAAAAAGAAAAAGATTAAATAAAAAACCTATAGAATTCCGAACGAGTTTATAAAAATGCACGTGAAAGAAATTGAAATATACCAATAAGAATAAATTGCAAAAGAAATTTTAAAACAAGTAATATAAAAACAACTTTTTTAAAGTCAATTCCTTCTTTTTTTTCACTCTATTGCAAAAAGTCCTTTATAAATAATTTTCATTCATTTTTTTTAAGTTTATCTGGCGTCATCTATTGGTAGATATATGTAATTAGAAACTAAAATTAATTAATTAAATTTAATTACTGAATTAATATTTGAAAAAAACTGTATTAACATCCAGTGTCATCCACTACAAGTTCAAAAAAAATGTATTTTAACTGGAGTGGATGAATAAAAAGTATTTTATTACTATTGAAAATTTGAACAAGATATATATAGGGAGAGTGTGAGCTAATAGAAGAAATTGAAAAAATCGAAAAAAAAAAAAAAAAAATGCTAAAAGTGGTCAAGGATACGAAAAAGTGATCACGGAAACCAAAAACCCTCTCCCCAAACAATACGCATTATTTTATGGGTAATAGATTACCCCAAATAATTTTTCTGTTCGGAATTGCAACTTTCGACCAGGTCCGCGTACAGTAAGGGCTCATCGAATTTTCTCGGGTAGAGTCAGACGTCTGGTGATCTTGACTACGAGATTGCGATACGGCGCCTCTAGTATTTTTGCCCACTATTTATCGTAAGTTTCAGTTTTCTTTTGAATACAGCGCTGCGTAGAACCATAGAGTAGTAACAAAATAGATGTGTATCGGGGTTGCCAGTTTGGAACAAACAGGATCATCCCGTGATAATAAACATCACGTGCCTGTAACATTCGACATTCGGGGCCTGAATGGCCGAGTGGCTAGCGCTCTGGCGTTCGGTACCACAGGTTTCGGGTTCGAGTCCCGGCGGTGCCATGGATGTTTGTAGTGGTTTGCAATCCACTTTAAACCGTAGGTCCCGGTCCTAATAGGATTGTAGAGCGTTGCGGGGGCATTGTTACTCCGCGTCCGTGGCTTATCTTCAAGCTACACGTGCCCCCTGGGTAGTGAAAAAGGAGAAACGTCTGTGCAGCGCTTGCCTTAAGGCATCCAAGACCATGCTGTCTAAGTGTTTGCCAGCTGTATCAGAAAGAAAAAAAAACATTCGACACTGTCCATTGTCAGGAGAGACGAGATGACTGGACCATTTTTATGGTCACTCTGCCATAAATTTGTACAGGACTAGTTACTTTGTTGACTCACATTACAAAGGAAAAACCAGTTTATATTGTACTGTGGAATATGCTGCTCATTTAGAATTATTTTTAGGTACATATTTCAGGGTTGTGTAATTTAACATATGTGATGATAGCTTGGCGATGTTTGGCAACCAATCTTCACTGTTGGCCATTATTACTCTATGCTGTTGGCGCGAAGGGAGAAAACGGTCTACTATCAGACAGAGTGATTATAATTAAAGTCCCACTTTCAAAATGCTGTAAAAAAGGAACCACTGGTCACGAGTTCAAATTTGAACTGGAGATACTTGAAGAAGGGGGAAACGGTACGGCATCAAAAAAAGTTCCAAAGTGTATTAATAGAATGGCTCTGTCAGCGGCATAAAGAACGTGAATTTAAATGATGATACCAGTGATATTTTGAATCGAAATGACAACGGATTTGTCATGAGTTGCACATTAAACCAACTGTAGTGTTCAATGTGCTTGACTGTTTCGGTTTTTTGACGGAAAAAATGCCTTCCAAGTCATTCAACAGTTGTGACACTGTTAGCGGAAAGCCCATCCACCACGCCACTGTCATACCAAATCTGATGGGAATAATCGGTTGAACTCTTTTGTGATGCCTTACCGTTTCCCCCTTCTTCAAGTATAGTCAGTTCAAATTTGAACTCGCTGTGACGAGTGTTTCTTTTTTTTTACAACATTTTGAAAGTGGGACTTGAATTATAATCACCCTGTACAATGATTTTCAAAAGAAATGGCTCATTTTTTTTAACTGTAAATAAATATAAATTCAGTTTTTCTGAATATTTAGCATTTATATTCTATTAATAAATTCCACCTCCCGAAATTATTAAAAAATCAAATATTGAATTATATGAACTTTTTGTAATGTTTTATTGTATTTTTACAAAATGATCAGAGTTATAAACAACTTCTTGTGTGCATTTATCTTTCCTAAATACACAGTTAAAATGTATGACTAGAATCGCTTAGTATATGTAAACGTTTCTAAATAAATGCGCGCAGGGAAAGAAAGCCAAGTGGCGATTCATCGCCAACTCTAGTGTGAAAAGAACGGGGAATATTTGCTCCAACTTTCTGTTCCTTAGAATTGGGGGCGCGCTCTATTTTATTACTACTCTATGAAGGTTCAGAATATGCTTTAACACATTAAAAATGTGAATTTTTTAATAGCTTGGGGCTGATGGCTACAAGTTTCGGTTCGAGTCCCGGCGGCGCTAGTTCTAGCTATGTTTCTAGTGGTTCAGGATCCAATTTAAACCAGTAGGTCCCGGTCCAATATGGCTGTAGAGCGTTGGGCGTAGTGCTGGCAACCCTACCTCGTAAAAAGAAAACATCTCATGCCTAGAAATCTGCCAGCAGTCAGAAGGCCTTGGCCCACCATGGGGCTGTTGCGCCACTGATAATAATGATTTAATAGTTTAAATTTCTATCTAGAACGATTTATCTTTATTTATCGATTTATCTAGAACGATTTATCCCATGAACATTTTATTGCTCGATAATCCGGCATGATTAATAACTAACAAAAATAACATAACATTAATATAAAAAAAATAACATAACATAAATACATAAAATAACTAATCCGGCACGATCATGCCGGATTAAAGAGCTCTTACTGTAGTTGGAATTGTTGGAAACTAACTAGCCCCAAAGGGACCTCCTGTCTAGAAACAACACATTTTGAAAACGTTAACAATGCGAGCAACTTGTCGAAAATGTGTTTGTATTTAGAACAAATAAATGATAAATAATGTGTATAATGAAAGTAAAATAAATAAATAAAAATGAAAGATGATTAATACAGAAAACATAAAGTAGTGCAAAGCTCAGAATCTTACTCGGCCTTTTATTAAGAATAGTAAGAACATGTTCAATATCCTGGATAGCCAGGTTATCATTGCACTTATGTCATTAAAAAGTTTTCCGTGATAAAAATAGGAAAATCTCAGGAGGAATTAGGATAGGATTTTGAATTTCAGTATTTTGTATACAAGAACCACTACAAGCATCCATTGCACCACCGGGACTCGAACCAGAAACCTGTGACACCGAGCGCTAGACATCGGCCATTCAGGCCCCATTTTGTCTCCACTGATAAATATCATCGTCATTATTATTATTATTATTTTCAATTCTTTTATTTTAATTATTAAAAAATCAAAGTAGGCAAAAAAATTTTTTATCCCCTCGTATTTGTAACATTTTTTCCTAGTAAAGAAAAAATGTTTGTACATCAGAAAAATGTACTATTATACTGGAAAAATTTAATAAAAAAATATGTTAATAAAAAATTAATGGAATTTAAATTTTTAATAAAAGGTTAATAGATATTATTTTTTTATTATTGTATTATTTTATTAATATTTTAATAATAAAAAAACGGACATAATGAAAATATTATAATTACTTATTAATAAAAAATTTAACCTGTATTAATAAAAAATGTTTTTAACATTTATTACCAAAAAAAAATGCAACCTTTAATAATAATAAAAAAATGGAGTACTTGTGTCTACCATGACTTCTATCAGAGATAGGGAATCGGTGCTGGAGTCTGATTTTTAAACCGATTCTCGACGGTTTTATAATTTTTTTTACTTTTCCAAAATTCTAGAAATTAATATTAAGGAGGCGATACAATTATATCTTTCAATAGTTTTTTTTTTGTTGTTCCAATGCTTACACTTAGCAAATACTTAAACAGCTTGGTCTTGGATGCCTTAAGGCAAGCGCTGCGCAGACGTTACTCACTTTGCATTACCCAGGGAACGCGTGTTATTTGAAGATACTTACGCGGAATAACAATGCCCCCGTAACGCTCTACGATCCTATTAGGACCAGGACCTATGGTTTAAAGTGGATTCCGAACCACTACAAACATCCACGGCATTGCCGGGACTCGAACCCGAAACTTGTGGTACCGAGCACCAGAGCGCTAGCCACTCGGCCATTCAACCCCACACATCGAGGAGCGCCTATTTATTAATGGAAATAGTTAACGTAGACACATGAGAAATATCAGCTCGATGCGAGTAAGGGTTTGGTTTGCCGCTCTACAGTCACGTTTTACACACTTTAGGCTAATTACACGGGGAGCTACAGTTTAACGTGGATTCCGAACCACTCACAAGCATCCGTGTCACTGGCTGGATTCAAACCTGAAGTCTGTTGTACCAAAGGCCAGAGCCCTAGCCAAATGGCCACCATGCCGCTAGGCGATTAAAATGTTACTTCCAGGTAAGATGTTGATCCATGTACACACCAAAATATTTTGCATTGTCCTCTAAATGAATAATACTACAGTGCCCGAAAAGTAAGACCAATTATTTTTTATTTCAAAAACTCTCTATTTATTCCTCCAAATTTATTTCATCGCCTTCAAAGTAATCCCCTCCGGACACAATGCACTTATGCAAACTTTTTTTCCAATCCTCAATGCATGCTAAAAAGTCATCGGCAATGATGGCCTTCAAAGCGCGCGGCGATTCACGTTGAATCTCCTCAATCGACTCAAAACGGTGTCCCCGGAGTGGTCTTTTGAGTTTAGGGGATAGCCAGAAATCGCACGATGTAAATACAGCGGTTGTGGAACGATATGGGTTTCATTTTTGGCGACAATGTCACGAAGAATCAATGCAGTGTGAGCTGGCGCATTCAGTGTTTTCGGTACCAATCGAGATTTGACGCGTTTGAGGATCAAAATGGAATCGACCGATCCTTTTGAAATTCCAACATCATCAGCAAGGTCTCTAATTGTAAATCGACGGTTTGCAAGCACCAAATCTTTAATTTTTTTGGACGTGAGCTTCGTCGGTTGAGGTGGAGGGTCGACCTGAGAGCTCTTTGTCTTGAACACGTTCTTTGAATTGTTTGTACCACTTCTAAATATTTCTTTCCGATATAGGAATGCTCACCGAATGCCTTCTGAAACATTCCATACATTTCCGCAAGCAAAATTGAATGCAAGTTCTTTACTCAATTCATTCAAACATTTCAAAAATCACCGGTATCAATTTTAGCGTCTCACAAAGCCAAGCTTAACTCAAGCATTAATGAATATTTTGACGTCACATTTCACACAGATGTCAAGAGCAGTGCCAGCAACCTAAATAGAAAAAAAAAATTGAAATTCCATAAGCCTCGGAATTTTAAATTGAAAATTGGTTTTACTTTTGTACTAGTATGATTATTGATTTTAATAATAGGTAAATTCCGATGAACTATAGCAACATAATTATATATCCACTTAACCTTGAAAGTATAATTAACGAATAGGAATATATCACCCCACCCGTGGGCATGTGGCAAAGTGGAAACCGGAAAATGAAATACATTATTTTGTCCTTTTTTCTTTTCTGAATCGCAGTAGGGTATCATTTGTTGTTTACTTCTAAAGTTCGAGCTTTGTTGTACTCTTTTATCATGAATCATGCAGACATCTGCAATTAACCTTCCTGTGACCTTCAAAACACGTGACTATCAACAGTTTTATGACTTTTTTAAATGAATATATTTCTATACAAAATAATGCAAGTGTGCCACAAAATCAGAGGGGTCGGAGGACAATGAAGTTGAAACTTATCTAGGGACCTTTCATGGTTTATGGGGGTGAAGGGGGAGGGGTGTTTAAAGAAGGTTTAACGTGCATAAAAATCTATCAATATTTTTTTTGAAGGGGGGAAGGGGTTGGATTTCAAGAAATCACGTCTCATTCAGGAATTAAACCTATGCTCTTAATGTGACTGCCAAGCATTACTTTTTATCATGTTAGTGAAGGCGTATTTAAATTATGGCACTTGGACCTAAATCATTCGCAATTAGAGCTGCAGAGATATAGCGGATACAGCTTTAACCAGGATGCGGGAAGGTTACTGGTTTGGTTTGTTGCTCTACGGTCATCTTGTGCACACTTTAAGCTAAACAGACCGGGACCTACAGAGTAAAGTGGATTCCGAACCATTACAAACATCTATGGCATCGGAAGGACTCAAATCCGAAACCTGTGGTACCGATCGCCAGAGCGCTAGTCACTCGGCCATTCAGGCCTCGGAAGATTACTGGAGCGGGAGGGTTTTGTTTAGTTTTGTTTGTCGTTCTACGGTCAATTTGCGCACACTTTAGTCTAATTAGACCGGAACCTACAGTTTAACATGGATTCCGAACCACTCACAAACATCCGTATCACCGCCAGGATTCGAACCTGAAGCCTGTGGTGCCAATGGAGCGGGAGGGAGAAGGGGCATCACTCACATTGGGTGATCGTAATTTTGAACGAACAGCATCAAAGAAGGAGACTGATGGCCGAATGACTAGCGCTTTGGCACTCGATGCCACAGATTTCTGGTTCGAGTCTCGGCGGTGCCATAGATGTTTGTAGTGGTTAGGGAATCCAATTTGAACCGTAGGTCTCGGTCAATTATGACTGTAGAGCGTCAGGCTGAAAACCCTACTCCGTAAAAATAAAGCATGTTCTGTCTCGAAATCTGCCAGTAAGCAGACGGCCTTGGCCCACCATAGGGCTGTTGCGCCACTGATGATGATGATAAACATCAAGGAAAGTATCTGGGAAATTCGCCGTTTCCTGTCTGAGACCACCGGAAAGACATTTCGATCTACAGATTGATCGAGTCCATTTCTGGCGTAGACACGGAAGCTTTTGATTCGGTATAAAATGTATGACAATCTTTTAAAATTAACATGCTAGGTTCAGATTTTATAACAATCTATATCTTGATAATGCAGATTTTAGTCCATTTCGTTTGCGAAAATATGAATACATTATTAAGGAAGCATATAACATGCATGAATAATTCGAGTAGTAAAATTCTGTGTAGGAAAAATCTTTAGAATTCGATTTTGAACCCAGGATTCGAATTTAAGTCCCATAAAAGATAGATAGGTATCACAAAGATAGGTATCACTGTCTAATATGTTGCTTATTTTACTTTCATTTGTCATTTGTTTGAATTATTTGTAGTCTGGAACTGAATTCGAGCGTAAAATCAAAATGTTTATTATTATTATTATTATAATTTTTAAAGTTTTGTTTTGTTTGTCGCTCTACGGTCATTTTGTGCGCACTTCAGGCTAATTAAATCGGGACATACAGTTTAAATGCAGGTAACATAGGTATATAAAAGCGACCAGATAAAAAGAATGAAAAAATATCAGTTTATTTTAAATCTCCAACATTTTGATATCATTGACTCGTGTGGTTTCCACAGTTAGCGATTCAATTATTATAATATAAGTTGTTGTCGTATCCCTCATGGAAGGAGGAAACAGGGGAGGGGGCAGCCTCTGTTGTGATGGAGCACTCGTAGGTAGAGGTCTGACTTCTATCCGTGTCACCGAAGAAGGAGGGAGAACTTTTAGGGGGAACTACGCTGCATTTGCATATCATATGGGTTAATTGCTCTACGGACATTTCGTGACCACTTTAAGTTAATTAGACCGGGACCTATAATTTAACGTGGATTCCGAACCACTCACAACCATCCATGCCACCGCCAGGATTTGAACCTGAAGCCTGTAGTATCAAAGGCCAGACCGCTAGCTGATTGGCCATCAGGCCGCTTTTTTTATATAGGCAGATAACGAACAATCCACAAAAGAGAACCTACACAAGATATTTTTCGAATAAATTCGTAAATAAAATAATTTTGGAATACGGCTTATCTCGTTCTATGGAGCATTTTTGAAGTTGGGAATAGGAGTGAGGAGTCGGTTTAAATACCCGACTTCCGATTCTTTTATAAAATTTTTATTTTTCCAAAATTCTAGGAATTAATGTTAAAATTAAATGTTTAGAAGGCAGTTCAATGGTATCCTAAGGAATTGGAGTTGTACATTTTTGAAGAAGTCGGTTTAAAATTCCGACTTTTTTTCTTATAAAAATAACTTTTAATCTTCCAAAATTCTTGCAACTAATGTCAAATGGCGGGCCTAAATGGCCGAGTGGCTAGTGCTCTGCCGCTCGGTACCCAGCAGGTTTCGGGTTCGAGTCCCAGCGGTGCCATGGATGTTTGTAGTGGTTCGGAATCCAATTTAAACCGTAGGCCCCGGTCTAACATGATCGTAGAGCGTTGGAGACGGGGGTAGTGTTACTCTGCGTCCGTAGCTTATCTGCAAGCTTTACACACCTCCTGGATAGTGCTAAGTGAGTAACGTCGGTGCAGGGCTTGCCTTAAGGTCATTGAAGACAATTGTCTGTTTGCCAGTTGCATTAGAACAAAAAAAAAAAATGTCAAATGTAAAGGAGGTAATTCAATTGTGTCCTTCAATAATACAACCAGTAGAAAACAGTTACTGCTTTATCAGTAGACGCAGTATGTGTTGACGTTTTTCTCAGCACTGAGACTTATAGAAAGCTATCTTGGATCCACGACGAAAGAAGATTTTATAAAAGCTATTCTATTATTAAGAACAAATAATATTTAATGTGCTACAATTATAGCATCTTTGTGCTTAAAATGTACAATTTTCTTTTGCTGTCTTAAACTATTCTATCTTACTTTTATCATCATCATCATCAGTGGAGCAACAGCCCCATGGTGGGCCAAGGCCCTACTGGCAGATTTCGAAACGGGAGATGTTTTCTTTTTAAGATGTACAGTTGCCAGCCCTACGCCTTACAGCCATAAGATTTAAAGTGGATTTCGGATCGCTTTAAACATTCATGGCACCGCCAATCGAAACTGAAACCCGTGGCATCGAGCGCCAGAGCGCTAGTCACTTGGCCGTATGCCTACTGGTAGATTTCAAGACAGGAGATGTTTTCTTTTTATGGTGTAGGGTTGTCAGCCCTACGCCGAATGGTCATATTAGACTGAGACCTAAGGTTTAAAATGGATTCCGAACCACTACAAGTATCCATGGTACCGCCGCGACTTGAACCCGAAACCTGTGGCACTAAGTGCCAGAGCGCTAGTCACCCGGCCATCAGGCCCCAAAAGATAATCTTTCTTCATTGGCGAAACAGACCAATGGTGGACCAAGGCCGTCTTCCTACTGGTAGATTTCAAGACAGAAGATGTTTTCTTTTTACAGAGTAGGGTTGTCAGTCCTACGCCCATATTAGACCGGGACCTACTGTTTAAAGTAGTTTGGTTTGACACTTTATGGCCATTTTGTGCACACTTTAGCCTAATTAGACCGGAACCTACAGCAGTTTAAAATGGATTCTGAACCATTACAGACATCCATGGCACCGCCAAGACTCGAACCCGAAACCTGCGGCACCGAGGGCCAGAGAGCTAGTCACTCTGCCATTAATCTCTTCTATAATACTTTGATACCTGCTAATTTGGTAGTGTTTTAGTTTTTGAGTAGCTTTATTGGATATATGTATTTTTTGTACTCAAATTTATAGTACAGGATTCATGTCTTTTAAGTGAGGGCAAATATTGTACCTTTAAAGTCGTAAAAAATACCTTGCTTTGTAAAAATTGTTTTCAGGGATTTCAAAATTGATTATTTTTCATCATAGTACCCTAAAAGCATATCGCAATAACACTAAATTAGTAAATTTATCTCATTCTTCGGTGTAGTACATGTTAAAATGTTACAAAAAAGAAAATCGTATAGAAAACAAATCAGGAAATAGTCGAACAACAAAGCTGACTTATCGTTACATAAATTTATAAATAGAAAATTAGAAAATATGTCAAAAATCCATGTTTGGGCGCTGTAAAAAATTCTTACAGAATTACTGAACAATTTTCTTATTCAATTTTATCTGAAACTGTTCGATAAGTGATTTTATATCAATTGGATCACATGGCATTCTGCCGACGTACAATTTTAAGTAGAAGGGGAAAAAAAATTATTACCTTGATCCCAAGAACTTAGTTGGGACAATAAAGTATAGCTGTCTTTAGTCTTTGTGTGGGGGTGTATTGCAGCATCAGGATTAGGTAATTTGGTATATAGCGATGGCACAATAAATTATGCATTTTATTTACATATTTTAAAAACAATTTAAAATTATCAGCCCAAAGTTTGGGTATTGGAAACAACTTTTTTCAATCAAGATAACGATCCAAAGCTCACGGCTCTCAATATTCGCTTTTAATGTTTAATGGCCTCAAATTTTAAAAAACCCACCTCAGTCGCCGGATTTAAACCCATTTAGGCCACATTTGGAGAAAACTAAAGTTTAGATTTGGTTTGTCGCTCTATGGTTAGTTTTTGCACACTTTAGACTAATTAGACAGGGACCTACAGTTTAAAGGAAATTCCGAACAACTCACACATATGAATGCCCCCGCCAGGATATGAACCTGAAGCCTGTGGTACTAAAGGCCAGAGCGCTAGCAATTGACCATCAGGCCGCAACTGGAGTTCAGGGTATGAAGGTATGGCTATAAAACAACTAAAAATAATAATGATCGAAGAATGGTTTGGTTTGGTTTGGTTTGTCGTTCTACAGTCATTTTGTGCATACTTAACGCAAAATGACCAGAGGCTAAACAGACCGGGACCTACAGTTTAACGTGGATTCTAAACCACTCCCAAACATCCATGCCACCGCCAGGATTCGAGGCCTGTGGTACCAATAGTCAGAGGATCGAAGAATGGGGCAATATTAATGCAGAAATTAAAAAATAGACCTACTTTATTCTATATCTAGACTTTTAAAAGCAGTTGTGGATACTACACAATATCCTACTAAATATTAATTGACTGAAACACTACACTATTTACTTTTATGTAGGGATTTTTTTCAAAGTGTATGAAGACTTTTTATTTTGTTACTTTTTATTATTGATTTTTTTTAAGAAATTCTATGTTCTTAAAATATTTAATGTAGCTTTATTAAGAACACATTTTAGATATTATTAAAAAAATTCTTATTCTTAAATATTAATTTTTATTAATGGATAAACAATATAATGGGTCATTTTTAATGGATAATTTTTATTAATGGAATACGAAAACTTTTGGGAGTCACTGTCTTATTGTAGATTATTACGGAGATCCTTGGCCACTAGCTCCTTCATTGTAAAATGTTGAAACATAGCGGTGGTCTCATGCCCTTTGAGTTAATAAGCAAAATAGATAATTAAATGCTCTTTTTTTAAAAAGAATTATTTATTTAATAAAATTATAAAACGAAACATAACAAAAATTTCAAAAATGTAGATATTGATGAAATCAGTTGCATGTAACAAAACATAATGAGCAAAGGTCAAATTAGGAGAAAAAATAGCTTAGGAGAAAAGCGAACTTTTTTCATCTAGGCAGTTGTAAGGAATTAATTTAAAATATTTAGAACAGTGCGAGGTCTTTTGCCATGTTTGCGGGAAGAAATATCATAATCGTAATTTTGTAGGATATTTAATACAGGGTTATTGATGTTTCGTATATCATTATAGAATTGAGTAGAAATTTTGTGAACAAATTGTCTTAAACTTGGAATCGACAGAGCTCGTCTAATATCGTCATTACGAAAGTACCAGGTTAACATTCGTTAACATTCTGAGAGTTTTGTTCTCAAGCCTTTGAATAATTTCAAAATTTGTGAGTGCGACAGAACCCCAAACTGGGCTTGCATAAGCTAATACTGGACGAAGATAAGAGAGATATATTAGCATTTTGAGATTAAGAGGTAAAGCTGAATTTCTATTGATTAAAGGATAGAGAATTCTAAATTGAGTATTGAATTTATTTCGAAGATTGTAGATATGCGATCTGTAGTTAAGTTTACTATCAAAAATAATTCCTAAGTACTTAGTTTCTTTAGACCAGGTGATATAATTATTATATATTTTAATATTAGGAGGGTTATAGGCATTGCATCACTGTGCCTAGAGTTGAATTGTCCGTATACAGTGTGGGAATGATGAGGGTGAAAAGTCTGACTGGGCTCTGTGACGCTCTACAGTCATATGAGATCGGGACCTACGGCTTAAAGTGGATTCCGAACCCCTATAAACATCCATGGCACCGCCGGGACTCGAACCCGAAACCTGTGTCACCGAGCGCCAGACACTCCGCCATTCTGGTCCCATTTTGTATCCTCTGATAAATATCATTTTTTTTTTGTTTTGTATTCAATTATTTTATTTTATTTATTAAAAAATCGAAGCAGACAGAAAATATTTTATCTCCACTTATTTGTAAAATTGTTTTCTAGTAAAGAAAAAAATATCTGCACATGAGATAAAATGTACTATGATACTGGAAAAAATGTAATAAAAAAATATATTAATAAAAAATTAATGGAGTTTGAATTTTTAATAAAAAATTAATGTTAATTAATTTTTTAATGAAATATTAATTTATTAATATTTTAATAATAAAGAAACGGAGATTAATAAAAAATATTATAATTACTTATTAATAAAAAATAAACTGTATTAATAAAAAAATGTTTTTAATGCAACCTTTATGAATAATAATAATAATAAAAAAATGGAGTACTTTTGTCTACCATGACTTCTATCAGAGACAGGGAATTGGTGTTGGAGGCTCGACTGTTTTATAAATTGTTTTATTTTTCCAAAATTCTAGGAATTAATATTAAAATTAAATGTTAAGGAGGCGATACAACTAAAAAAACCAACAACTAATAACCACTAAAAAAAACAATTACTGCTTTATCAATAA
Source organism: Caerostris darwini (assembly GCA_021605075.1). Classification (NCBI taxonomy): domain Eukaryota; kingdom Metazoa; phylum Arthropoda; class Arachnida; order Araneae; family Araneidae; genus Caerostris; species Caerostris darwini. The sequence continues at coordinate 21,443 of BPLQ01008873.1, forward strand.
ATCAAGAGTTGAAAGGCTTAGCACTGAGACTTAAAAAAGTCTTGATCTTATACAAGCTATTCTATTATTAAAAACAGATTGAATGTATTACAAATATAGCACCTTCGTGATTAAAATGTGCAGCTTTCATTTGCTTGTCTTAAAGCTATTCTATAATACTTGGGTACCTGTTAATTTGGTGCTATTATATTATTATTATTATTTTTTTTTGCAAGCAAACTTTTTATTTTTTGTGAACAAAATACTTCATGAAAAAACTGATTTTATAGATATAAATTCAATGAAAACCATTGAATTTGTTTCAAAAATAATTAAAAATCCATCTGTAAAAATCTCAGTCACTTTAGTTTATCGCTCTACGGTCATTTTGTGCACACTTTAGGCTAATTAGACCGGGACCTACAGTTTATTGGAACAGCGTGGATTCGGGCCAGAATATAAACTTGAAGTTTGTGATATCAAAGGCCTGAAGAAGTCAAAGGCCAGTACAGACAGCAGGTAAGTACAAAATTATTTTACTACTCAATTTAAACTTGTCAATAAAAAAAACCCATCCAAATTAAATTGGGAGGTCTTTTATAATATTCCATTTCACTTGATTAAATGAAATCCATTTATCATCCTTTCACTTATTTCAAGAGAAAAAAAATGAATTATCTTATTTGCCTTGATAAAATACGAAGTATTAAAAAACAAAAACTATTCTTAATAAAGAAATAATGCCACCGCCCGGATACGAACCTGAAACCTGTGGCCAGAGCGCAAGCCAATTGGCTATAAGGCCGTTAAAACTACTGGAAAGAGTCGAGAATTGGTAAAAAAAAAAATCGATTCAAGTATCAGAAATTTCTTTGGGCTCCTCCCCCCCCCCAACTCTAAATTCCATTATTAATATTTTTATTCTAAAATATTTCTTAAAATATTTTTAAATTTTCGGTATTAAAAAGAATTATTGTTTATTTAAAACCGAAATGGCAACTGTGGGGGTAGACCCCTCACCAATGGGGATAGATCCCTTAACCTCCTCATCTTAATTCATATATAAATTTACAATTTTAATGGTTGCCTGAAGTTAGTAAAAATAATGCTTTTAAAAATTAGAAATGGTACTCAAAAAAATTTAAAAAATACGAAAAATAAATAAAAGTAAGAAAAAATAAAGTTAATTAAAATTAAAAGAATTTAAGTTAAAATTCGGTACAATTAAAATCGAAATGAAAAAAAACTATGAAACTAAAATTAAAAGAATTTAAGTTTAAATTCGGTACGATTAAAACCGAAATGAATAAAAAAAAAAAAAACCTATGAAATTAAAATTAAAAGAATTTAAGTTAAAATTCGGTACAATTAAAACCGAAATGAAAAAAAAAAAACCCTATGAAATTAAAACTAAAAGAATTTAAGTTATAATTTGGTACAATTAAAAACGAAATGAAAAAAAACATGTGAAATTAAAATTTGGTACAATTAAAAACGAAATGAAAAAAAAAAAAAAAAAAAACCTATGAAATTAAAATTTTGTACAATTAAAACCGAAATGAAAAAAAAAAAACCTATGAAAATAAAATTTCGTACAATTAAAACCGAAACGAGAAAAAAAAAAAAAACCTATGAAATTAAAATTTGGTACAATTAAAACAGAAATGAAAAAAAACCTATGAAACTAAAATTTGGTACAATTGAAACAGAAATGAAAAAAAAAAAACCTATGAAATTAAAATTCGGTACAATTAAAACCCAAATGAAAAAAAACTATGAAATTAAAATTAAAGGAATTTAAGTTAAAATTCAGTACAATTAAAACTGAAATGAAAAAAAAAAACCCTATAAAATTAAAATTAAAAGAATTTAAGTTAAAATTCGGTACAATTAAAACCGAAATGAAAAAAAAAAAAAAAAAAAACCTATGAAATTAAAACTAAAAGAATTTAAGTTATAATTCTGTACAATTAAAAACGAAATGAAAAAAAATCTATGAAATAAAAATTTGGTACAATTAAAAACGAAATGAAAAAAAAAAAAAACCTATGAAACTAAAATTTGGTACAATTGAAACCGAAATGGAAAAAAAAAAAAAAAAAAAAAAAAAAAAAAAAAAAAAAAATATATATATGAAATTAAAATTAAAAGAATTTAAGTTAAAATTCAGTACAATTAAAACCGAAATGAAAAAAACCCTATGAAATTAAAATTAAAAGAATCTAATTTAAAATTAGGTACAATTAAAACCGAAATGAAAAAAAAGCCTATGAAGTTAAAATGAAAAGAATTTAAGTTAAAATTCGGTACAATTAAAACCGAAATGAAAAAAAATAATGTAATTAAAATTAAAATTCGGTATAATTAAAACCGAAATGAAAAATAACCTATGAAATTAAAATTAAAGGAATTAATTAAACCCGAATTAAAACCGAAATGAAAAAAACCTATGAAATTAAACTAAAAGAATTTAAATTAAAACCTATGAAAAAAATTAAACTAAAAGAATTTAAATTAAAATTCGGTACAATTAAAACCGAAAATGAAATAATTGTATAGTTAAGAGGATAGGAAAGCATGAGCTCTTATCAGTTGGCGGGTAATGATACGCAACCGAAAAAAACCGAAAGCGCCTCAGTTGGCGACAATTAAGTTTCCAGTTTGTGTCACTTTCTGGCGGCAGAGTGCTGAGATTGGCAACCCTGGAAACAGCCGCTGCTTCCAGCCGATTTCAAATCAGCGACGCCTTGTCTTTTGCAAAGCGAAGTTTTCGTTCGACGGAGAGAGTCGTGGTGTTATGTGCCGCTCATACTTCTTTCAACTATCACGCTGAACGCTCTTTTAAAAATTCGAAATATTACTTTATCATAACTTTTTAGCGAAGAAAAATTTTATTATAAACATATCGTCCTTTTTAAAAAAAAGGTGTGTTGTGTGACCAAAAGTTTTTACACTTCCGATCATTTTGCGGGACCATTGTGTTTGGTGGGGGAAAACTAGGAGGATCGTGAACTGTTACAGTAATTCACACACTTCGGTAGAATCCAGTCCCTTGGAATGATGGTCTCAAGTCAGTGACTGTAATTTGTTTGCCATGCTAGTTATTTCGAGAAGTTGATTCCTGACGGGTGATTTAATTTCTTTTTCCCACGAGGGGAAAAAGTTTTTTTCCCCCTGCTGTGGTATTTTTTTTTTTTTTTTTTTTGTGGATTTGAACAAAACGTCAATCTGCTATCGAAAGTGAACGAAGCGTTTTTTTTGAAATGATTGAAAACTTGCTTTCCTGATTTTTATCTGTGAAAAGAAAGTGATTACTTGTTAACGTCTGAAACTTAACGTTTGTGGAAATGACTGTGGATGAAAGTTCAAGTGATGAAATTGTGATCAATTTAGACTTGTGCTTCAAAACTTTCTGAAATTTGTCAACATGGGATACTTCACCATCATGGGCAACACAGTTTTACTCTATAACAAGTAAGTAATATTTTTTGTCTTTTAACTAATTTTTAAGATTTTATTAAATGAATCATATAAATCTATTATTTTTGAAATATATATATAAATTTAATTCTATTTTATTATAAATAATTTTACATCAAAATCATTAGTTGTATATAATTGATTATGTGGATCTTGAATGGTGGATCTACTTGAGTGTTTTTTTTATGTGAATTTTTATTGAGTAAAATTAAAAAAAGTAAAAATTATTCAAGATTACAAATTTTGCTTATAGATTAGTTGACGATTTTGCTAATAGATTTGTTAACTTTAAAAATTAATAATCCTAATTAATTCATGAAAAAAAGTGCTGAGTTCTTTCAATTTTTAAATTTTATTAAAAAGTTTTGAATTTAATAGTTGTCATACATTTCTTGACAGATCTAAGTTTATTGTCGTAGATCAGTAAATAAAAGTATTTGCATTTAAAAACTATATTTTAAACTTGCCATTGCTTTGAGTTTTGAATTTTCTGTGTTGAGCTATCGATTTTCATTTGTTTGTCGTTTTTCGTGTCATGAAAAGCCTTTTATTTATGAAGCGGAATAAATTTTTTTGATCTATATTTCTATACAGCATTTGAATTGTATCATTCGGTTTCTTGCAAAATTTCTAAATTTTTATTTTTTCATCAAAAATTTATAAAAACGCTTTAATTTTTAAACTTTTTGTTAACTTTTTTACTTTTGAAGAGAAGTATTCCAAAAAGTTTTTTTCTTCTGGCTGCTTCAGATAGCTTAGAATTTCCAAATAAAATCAGAATCCTGTTTTACAACAAAGAAGAACTTAAATATATTAAAAATTAAATCTCAAGTGCTCTTTTCAAATGAACATCAGTAATGTTTGCAAATATTTTTATATATATATGAAAGGTCGGATATATCAAATTATTTTTAAATCTGTTAGCAAAAAAGGGCATATTTTTGAAGGAAAGTATTTAAAATAATCCAAAAATAAAATTTTTTTTTTCCACTTTTATCATATGGTTTAGAAATTTTATGTGTAAAGTAAATAAAAACTAAATAATCTATTTTTAAAGAACTTGTATACATCCAAATTTGGATTTCTTAAGCCTTGCGAAAAATTTAAAATTCCAGAAATATTTTTCCAAGATCTTTTTAAATTTTAAAAATTGTCTTTTATATATATATATATGTGTTAAAAGAAAGAAAATGTGAGATTTTGAAAAAAATATTCACGTGTAAAAAAGGAACGTCTATTACGTACAACTAAATTTTGCAACAACAAAAAATTTCGCCACTATTTTTTTTATTGCAATATATACTTTCCATCAAGCAACGAGTTCTTTTGAGATAGCCAGTGAAATAGACCTGTCAAATTGATCAATTGGATTAAAACCTCTTGAGCCTTCTCGCACACATAGCCTTGGTATTCCCTGTTTTCCTCCTCAGACATAACCAGTAGTTTTCTTTTTTTGGCTAAGATGTTTATTTTCTTTGTCGGTGACGGTAGAAATCTAGAAATCCTCTTTTTCAACTAGATGCGATTGAGCTTTCTTTTTTCCCAACAATTGAAACGATGCAATTCAGTCTATACTAAAAATGGAGTTTTACTCGTTTTAAGAAATTTTGAGAAACGTTTATTTTCTTATTTTTAGCAATGCTAAAGAAAATTTCAGTAACTCCTTTAAAAGTTCCAGTAATTCTCTTCAAAAAGAATCCGCACGTAAATACCGAATTTTCAATTATGATTTTTTTTTTTTTTAAGTTAAAAGATAAAACGGCTAATCTGTTGATTATTCATTAGTATTTTGTTTACAAGGTTGTTTATAAAAATTTTTGATATTCATTTGCAATATTCTATCAAAATTTTATTAATAGAATTTTTCGCTGTTATTTTAGAATTACTCAGATATTAAAAGAAAGCTTTAATTAAAAATAAATTGTTTTATGTTTCGATTAAAATTATATGACATAAGTTTTCTTTAAATCTTTGACATAAATAAAACAAATTTCTATTTCTCAAATTCGGAATGTAAAAAGTACTTTTCTAAGGAAGACAAGTATCGGAAAAGCATATTATAAGAGCATATCCTACATACTAGTTCAGTCATAAACAGTAATAAAAGTTGCTCATTACTTTCAATCTGTTAAATTAGTTTTTGAATGTGATTACATCACAATAGTAGTATAGAAGTGTTTAACTAAATTATACGTGTATATTTTCTGAATAACGTTTAATAAAATATTTTTATTTTGCTTAAAAAGATCAATTTCTTCTGCGGTAGAGATTAATAGAAAAGTAAATATTTGTTTCCAATATTTGCAGGGTTAAAATCCAGTATATGTACAATAGATATGCTAGTGAAATATACTATACTTTTTTTTAACTTTAAATTGCAAGAAAATTATTTGGAAGTATTTAAATACTCCAAATTTTCCAATTTTTTAATACTCCAATATTTCCAAATTTGTTATTAAATATAAGAACTCTTGTCTTTTGGATAATGCTTATAGATCTTTTTGTAATGCTTTTATTAATGAAATATGCTGGTGATTAGTACAAAAATAAAATTATATGAATTTGGCTTAATATCTTTTTTTTAATATTTGAAATTTTTTTGTTAATGTTAAAAAAGAACAGATTAACAATCAAAACTTGTTGCATACTACCAACGCGGTAAATACGTATAAAAACATCGCGGAAAAATATTCCCCGCTTGTATATTTTGAGTTCGATAACCTTTCACTCGCAGTGTTTATTTTTTTTTTATAGTTATGTTTGCTTTCTTCAAAGAAATATAAAGAAACTAGCTACGATTACAACTTTTATTTTAATCATTCGAATTTTTAAAACAGTAATGTTCAGAAGTTGTGAACAACAGTAACAGAAAAGCCACGATTCTTGAAGCAAAATTGAAGGTCAACCACTCTAAGCACCATGGAACTCGGTGAAAAAGTTTTGTCTAACATTGCATATTGTTACAGGATTTCACTCAATTTGTCTCTCCTGCATCGCGATTTGTTCTTCCTTTTATAATCACGGTATTTCGGAGAACTCGCATGCAAATACTATTATTCTTCATTACGACCTAGCAACTTTTTTTTCTTCTTCTGAACAGATTTCATCCTTCGCTACGCGTGAAAGGTGTCAGAGAACACAGATTGAGGCCAGTGCTCTTTGGTTACAGACAGTCTGATTTTTCGTGAAACGCGACAAATCATTTTCATAATTATTTTATTGAATGAGATTCATAGTTGCGTTTCAAAAATTTGAGTTATTTTTATTACTAAAATGTTGCATTTTTTCCATTAAGTTGAAATTTTTTTTTCGTATTGTAGCAAAATTTTCCCAGCCGGTTATTTTTCTTGTAAATTTTAGCGTATTCGAAAATGTTCTTTTTTTTCCATGCGCGGAAAAAATGGCATCTAATTATTTAGTGGTTACTGATTCTTTTTTGGCGGCTCTTCGTATGATTATTGATAAACCAATTTTACCTTACGATTATTTTTTCTAAGTTAAAGACATGGACCTGATCCATATTCTACGTATATAGACATATATTTTTTATAGAAATTAATGATTTTTTTTTATATACGTCTTTCATAAGTTTATCCTTTTTTACTTAAATGACATTATACATTTTATTTATATTTTTACTTAAATGAGATGTAAATATAATAGTTACTTCAAACAGAAGAAAAATAGAGTCAGATATATTTTATTTCATGGATGAAATCATTCAGTCCCAATATACTGGTTGTAAAAGAAATATTTTGATAATTAGTTTTTTTTTCTTTGGTTCTTATGAAAATTAAAATTTTCGTTAAAATAATTCTGACCCGGATTCAGTCTGTTCTGCTTTTTACCTCCCTCCTATTCTAATATAAATCTATTAACTAAATCTGAGATTAACCATCAGTTTCCAGTGTTCAGATTATTGGATTATTAAAATTATTATCCATTATATGATTGCACTGAAAAAATATATGGGGTTGCTGTTAGAAATTCAAATCTGTTGTGATCAACATGCATTTGCGAACAAAAATTTTTAGGAATGGAGATTAATTTATACATCACTTCACAACAAAAATTTATGAATAATTCAGATTTTCGAAATTGAATGAAGAAAAACTAAAAATTTTATTTATTATGCTTATTAAAAAATTTATTAAAAATAAAATATATTTTTTATACATGGAATGAAAAACAACAGCAAATTTACTTCTTTTTTAACTGGGTTATAATTAAAGGCTTGTCAGTGCCAAACGTTTAAAATAGTCCTGAGAATAGCAGAGGTTTATGTTGACCATTACTACGGACTTATTCGATTTGTTCTTTCCTACTTAAAAATGAAACTGTTATTACAAATTTAAGCTGTAATTCCGCTCATGTCTTCCTATAGTTGTCCTCAAAAGGACAGATGGTTTTCAAAACAGAGTTACAAGAAAAACTATTACTGTTGAACAAATAATTCCTGCAGCAGATTTATGTAGTGGGACATATATTTTAAAGTTGCTAAGAAGGTATTTTATATATTTGTTACTATTTTTATTTAATTTTTTTAGGACTTATATCTTGATGCATGAATTTGCTGCAAGAATTACTTTTTTAACCTTGACCGTTTTTGATTTACTGAAAACAGGTGGCGTAATTCGTCAAGTCTTTTTTCCAGATAAATTTAGAACTAGATGAATAGAGTGTTATTTTGTCAGAAATCAGAATGTTTAGATGATTGAAAATTGTTTAAAATGTTTAGCCATTTTTGTACACAATGTCTTAAGTAACTGACATTTGCTGCGTAAAGAATGTTTCGTAATCTTAAGTTTAAAGCACGATTTTCATCGGTTTTATAAGAAAAACTATATTTTAATCTTATGAATAGTAGTCTATTATCTGATAAGGAGAATTTAACAATGTTTTGAAATCATTTGTTTAAGCTTACTTACTATTAGCATTAAACTGACTAATAGATTATGAGATTATTCGTAAACTTTTCATTGTTTGAAAAATAAACTATATGACGTAATAAATTTTTCTTGGAGCATCAGGTTTATAGGTTGGTTATACACATAAGGTTTCCTGCACCGTTCCTGAGTGTCATAGTTATTTGATATTTTTTGTTGAAGTAATTGCATTTTGGGCATGAAAAGACATGTTTCACAAACCCTTTGTACATTTCTCAACTAAAGTCTTTTGATAATTCCTTTATATTTCACATATTAATTAATTTTTAATATAGTAACACAATCTTTATTTTCATTCATAGGAAATTCCTTGAAATTAAGGAATAATTTCATTTTCTAATAAATCAATTTTTGTTAACAAATAGCGAAAATACATATCGAAGTTAATTGATAATCTTTTATCAGCCGCTACTCATCGGATACGTTATGTCGTTTATGTTGGTTAGAAACGTAGTATATTGTTTAAAATAAGTACTGTCATTTTAATTAAATATTTAACATTAAGGGCTAAAGAAGTTAATGCAAAATAAAATTAATTTCGTAAGATTCAAACCCTGTTTTCTAACCAATATTGACCAAATTAAAGACCTTTAAAAGAATAAATACAATTTACAAATAAACAAGGAGATAAAATAAGCTTCAATTAATGTAAATGCAAAATAATAATTAATATTTTATGTTTACATAAAATATATTTGATAGTATGTTGACTCTTCTTTTCTGCGATCAAATTAGTTGACATTTAAAATTGGCATTTGAAATAGACGTGGAATATCAAAAGATAAATATAGATTTCATTTATACTGAATCTTTTAAGTTGTTTGAATTAAGAGGAAATGGTTGTAGAATTAATAATACAGTTTGGTGATTTTATTAAATCACGCAGAAATTTTGGTATAATTTACTCATCGGTTCATCTTTTATGTCTTCAGACAACTGGCTTTTTCCGCAAGTCAATCTGTGGTCCACTGAAGTAGAAGATTCATCATTATTGTCCCCTGACAGTAAGACATTTTTCCCGCTAGTGGATATTAATCATATCAATTTATCTTTTATGTGAAGGTTATTTTGGACACTCTTGGCCATATATTTTTTGTTACTTACAATCGAATTTCACACTTTTTTTTTTATATTGCAATGAATTGCTTTTACGTTCTCAGGACACAGTTTTTAAAATGAAATAAATTGATTTTTTTTATTTGATTATGTTTGATTTATTTTTGCAAAATCTGCAGTTCTGGCGAGCCGAGGAATAAAATGGAAAACAATTAATAGAATAAGAAAAAAAAAAATGTTCATATTATATAGCTGTTAATGGCTTAATTGTAAATGATGAATGAAAAGATAACATATATAAAAAAGCATATAGAAGAAAAAAGATAGCATATAGATTCATATGTATAAAAGATAGCATATAGATTCTTCACATTTGTAACAAATGTGGCTAATTCACTTTACAAAATTTTGTATCATGATTTATTTTGTCAGTTTAGATAATTCGTGAATCCCATTTCTTTTTAGGATAATGACCTACACAGTCTAACTGTATAATATTTACAAAACTTACTAACATTTAAACTTATATTTACAATGCTTACAAACTTATGTTACGTAGAATAGCATCGGTTTCCCATCCCCCGTAGTTAAGGAATTTTGTAATTAATAGTTCTACAATAGATTTTAATTTGTTTGTTGTTAACAATGCTTTTAATTACTATACACGTATATCAATGACAATTTATTCCTGGGAAGGAATAGAAATACGATGGAATCTATTCTTTTAATTTTAAATAGAAAGTTAATATTAGCGAATCGAATTCATTAGTCGATCCAGTGGTTCTCAAAACGTGAGAAGCGACTCGCAAGGAGTAAGGGAGAGACATAAAATTAAATAATTGAAGTAAATGAAAGACTAACAAAAAATAATATAGGGGAACTTCATAATAGCCACTAACTTTATTTGTTCTGATTTTTGAATTACTAATAGTTGGAATAAGGATTGGGAAGGAATTACTATTTTTAAATCTAAAATCATTCTGAATCCTGATTAATAATAAGACATTAAAGCTGATTATCACCGGATATTAAGATTACACATCAGCCAATCTGAAGATAGCGTTGCTGATGTGGGGAGTCGAGCATTTTTGAAATTAGGAGTTACCCTTTTATAAAAATAATTATTTTTCCAGAGTTCAAGGAATTAATGTTAATACAACCAGTAACAAAGACAATTATCGCTTTAGCAGCATACCACGTAAGTGTTGAGTCTTTTTTCAGCACTGAGGCAATCAGCAATGAAGAATCTTATAAAAGCTATTCTATTATTAAAAAATAATAATAATAAGATTTAATGTATTACAATTATAGCATCTTTGTGCTTGGATTGTACGATTTTTTTTAGCATGTTTTAAGATATTCTATAATACTTTGGGACCTGCTAATATGGTTCTTTTATTTTAATAGAGTATATGTATTTTTTATATATAAAAGTGCAATGCCTTTAAAGCTTTATATACAAAAAATTTTTTTATAGATACGTGTTCAATAAGAATCATTAAATTTATTTGACAAATTCTTCTTAGTTCCATTAGTTAAGATTATAGTACATAAAATCACGAAAAATAATCAGGAGTCGATATAAACAATCTGGTTCTAGAGTCAGAATCTGATATCTTTTCAGACCCCCTCCCCCTTGCAGAGTAGACAAGGAGATCAGACTTTCAATTGGCTGATATATGCATACACGTGATCTTAGCATCTGGTGGGAACCCAGTTTTATACGGCAGTGGGTTTTTATTTGTTTACTGTCAAAATTTGGAGCTTTCTGATTATACAACAGACAGTATCCTTTTTATTGATGACCAATGATATTAAAACGTTTCATTATTTTTGGAGTAAGGGAAAAAAAAAAAATGTCAACATTTAAATATTTTAATTCTTATTACATATCTATCCAGTGAATTAATTGCAGCTGAAAATAATGATTCAAAATCTCGCTGTTCATAAAATTGTTTAGCATAAAATAAATTCAAATAAAACTTCCGCAGTTTAATACGATAATTAATGTTGAAAAAGAATTGAGAAGCGAAAGAATTTCGTTGTGTTAAAGGAATGCATTTTTGAATCACTGAATTAACTTGTTTAAATGAATTGAATTTTCATTTATCAAGCGATCAATTACTTTAATTGAATAATATTGCTCCAAGGATGTTTAAATTGGCGAATTAGCGAATGAAAAGGAGTTTTTCTTTTTATTTGAGGAAATATTGAACACAACAAGTAATATTGGTTTGTTGAATAAATTACTATGAATAATTTAATTTTGTTAAATAAGAGTTTCTTTTTGTTACTTAAGAGTTGAAGTTATTGAATGTGTTATTTTGATATTGTTGCATATTAAAATTCTATTTTCAGTTTATTATCGTAACTATTAAACGAATTTCAACTTACAATTTTCTAGAAAAATATTATTATTATTATTATAAGACATTTTTTAGTTAATTTAATAAATTTAAATTAGTTTCGGTTAATTGAAGAATTACTTCCATTTTTTAATACAATAAAAATTTGTATTTTGCTATTTATTCGTTTAGCGATATTCTTCCAATATACATTAACTTTTTAAATGTGTCATTTTTTACTTCGATAAAAAAATATATATATGCTGGGAAAACGGCATTTAAATTATTTTTTTCTGTAGATGAGTATTGAAACGATTTTTTTTTTAATGTAAAAATTTCTCAACACTTCACATTATTAACACTTATTCACGTTCACATTAACACTTATTATTTCTCCACAGATTATCTGTGCAATAACCTTGTAAAAATGTATACTGCATTGCTACACATTAACACATTCTCAAGCTATAGGTTGTGGCGGCATTTTTACAAATGAAAATTAAAGCGCTTTGTGTTAATTAGAAAATTATATTAATATAATGAGGTGAAAATATTTTTGAGCATAAATTTTGATTAACTTGAATTTCAAAATAACTTTTAGATAAGTAAGAAATTACAAAATTTAAATAAACATTTGAAGGCCTGAGTTCATTTCATAACTAAGTACTTACGTGGGGGTGGTGTCCTAATTTAGTTGCTATCAACTCATAAATCAAGGTCAAATAGCTCTGTATCGCCTAAAAATGTTTTTCATCATTGTAAAAAGTCACGTTTTGAAGGGGGGGAATAATTGATGATCCCATACCATTGAAATGTTTAATTAATTTTGCAAAAATATTTTGCATATTTATTTGCTATTTATCGTTATATTACAATACATATATTGGCTGATTGCAAGTTATCAAACCTTTTTATTTCCAGCATATTATTTTCTTTACTTAAAATTTTTATAGGTTATATGTATATTTTTCATATGTCAATTTTATTTATATTTTATATATAAAATATGAGTTAAGACATCAATATCATATTGTATTTAATGATAAAAGTTTTTGTGGAGGGTATATATGGAAGGAGGTAGTCTTGTTAAGTGGGTGCAAAAGTAAAAAAGTACAATATCGTTTGGCTTCTTTCGAATTCATCCAAAAAACAATTTAGTTCCGGGAGAAAAGGTCAATTCTTTCTTTCTAAAACCCAGCCTGTTGTTGTCTTTGTGTACTTCAAAGACGTTCATTTATTTCAGCGAAGATTTATTACATGTTTGTTGGATCGTTCTTTTCTCCAGAGTAGCTATTTCATGGCAATTTGTTCAGTACTTTGAGCATCGAGGTGATATTTTTGCTTTAGTGAGATCTTTAATTGATTTGAAGACTTGCAAGTGTCAAGGAAGTTCAATAATAAACTGAGTAACTTAGAAACATCGTATAAAACGCAATATATAACTATTCTGTGTACTATAGTAGGGAAGCGTGTACTAATCCCCAGAAAAAGATTCTGAAATTTATTTCTTTACATTCGTCTTTCTTTCAATTAAGTTCAAAGAACTTTTTATTTTTTATTTTTTTAATCTGAATAGTTTTTCGATTTTTCATTAGAAAATATTGTGCTTACCTTTATTTTTATAAAATGATTTTTTTTTTTAAATATGAATACTAGATGAAAGATAGATAAGAAATTATAAATGTTTCTCAAATTATTCTCACGAATATTAAAAAATAGGAACATATTTATCCTTAATTTATTCTAAATCGACATTGCATCAAAATTGCTTAATGCTATTGAACATAAGATAGTTTCCGCCATATTAGTAATTTTCATTTTAAATGTATGTCATTTATTTTATCATTTTAAGAACTGTCCTACACTGAAGACATTTTTACTTTTGAGTTTTTCATTAATATTTTCGTAATGAAACAATGCATTTCATATTATGATATATATATAATTATCATAATTTCAGTTATAATCAGCTGCACCATGTCTGAAGACATTGCTGAGTTATGTAACCGTTTGAGATCCCCGTGTACATTTTAGTGAGCATTTTTATTTTGCATGAGAGATCGGATATAAATGAAAAAACAGCACTATGCCAAATATTTAGAAGCGAGACTTGTATATAACATACTTATTTTGCTTTTTATTGGAATTACAAATTGTTGGTGCTTTGAGATTTATGCTCTTTGATGCTGCTTTATCTCAATTTATATTTAATTATTTAATACGTTTTTCAAGGTTAAGATACAATATTCATTATATTAGACATTCCAAAAAGTATAAAGTTCTTTAATTTTCTTGAGAAAAGGACTTCTTATTACTTTATATATTTATTGAAAAAATTTCGAATTTGGTAAAAGTTTGTATCATTCTTTTCCTTTCAATGTATTTTAAATAGTAGTTTGCAATAGATTTGTTTCTTAATGAGTATAGTATAAATAATTTAAGTATGTAAATTCTAATTACTCAAACTAGGTATACGTTTTTTTTTTTTTTTTTTTTTTTTTTTTTTTTTTTTTTTTTTTTGTAAAATTTCCATAATCCGTCGTCCTAATATCTTTTAAAATGGATGTCTAACTTTTTGAGCAACTTCTAAAATATCAGATAGCATGGGCAAAACGAGACAGTACTTAGAAGGCGCCAGTTTGTAACAGACCATTGGAAATTGTCTTTGAAGATGAGAAATTTTGTCTCCTGCAACTTTCTCGTGTCACTTTTAAATTGAACACCACGCGTGTTTATCATTGAATGCAGTCAGATCTGGTTAAGACCCCTGTCTTCGGTAGTGACGATAACTCCACTGAATAGAATGTACCACCGCTCCCCCTAACATCGATTCTTGTATACAGGTGGCAGCTGTTGTGATTCCGCTAAGAACTTAGACAAGACTAACTTGGGAAGGGGAGGGGGAATGACCGCCCGAATTTACCTCCGCTTTGCTTCATCAGCATACAAGGAAATATTTGTTTAAATATATGTTTTATATTTTAAATGTCGTATGTAATTATATCTAAAATTTGATGTTATATTCTTATCAAGTGTGTCGTGTTATCTGAAATAATAAACGTACTTCTAAAATATTACCCACTTTGGGCTAAAGACGATGTTTTGACCTTCATTTGACCAACGATTTGAGAAATTATTTAACCTTCCTGGAGTAAATGTCACAGAGAAAGCATATCATGTGAAGTATTTTTAAACTAACCACATTATGTAAGTAATGCATGGATTATGCGATTGCATAGATGCGATTGCATGGATTATGAATTCATTTAGGATTATCTAAAAACGACTTTATTAAATGTTTCTAAATAGCATATATTGGTTTTATTTTTGTATTTTTGAAATGAAATATTTTTCATTTATTTTTTATCTAATTATTTTTTTTTGTTAAATTTTAAAGTGATGAAATCATAATATTTTGCTTAATTATGTTAGATCTTCATTTATTTCCCTTTTAATATAGAGTATTTAGTGTTTTATATGTTTGAAAGTTGTAGATTTGTGGATTAAATTTTTCTCAAAACTTATTATAGTTATATTACATGCATAATCCAACAGTTCAAGTTTTTTTTTTTTTTTAAATAAAACTGTATTATTTTTTTTCTCTAACACCAATTTATCTTTTTAAAAAAAAATCTTATTGATCATTTTTCTAAAATTAAATAAGAATGCTAATTAAAGGCAACAAAAAAATTTCAAGCTAATAGTTCGTGAATTATCTTCTTTTGCACTATTCATATACCTAATATTGACAAAAATAATTTAATTGTTAATTAAATTAGTTTTTTTTTTTCCGGAAATTACTAGAGATGAAATTTTTTCCTTTTAAATTCGTATTTTTTTTTTAATGAAATAAAAACTTAGTTTAGTTAGGTTTAGTTGCAAACAACGTATGTACTGTTCTGAGTATGTTTTCTGAGATCATAATTCTCATTTAATATCATTGTATTTTTTAATTTTTATTTTTTTCATATTTGGAATTAATATAATTATTTAATATTTTATTTTGTTAACTGTTGCTGAAAAAAATGTGCGATGCCATATTAAATATATATAAAGATTCAGTTACCACACGGTTCAGATTTTTCAAAACAACCACATTATGCAGATAATGTAATTTCAATAAATTCATTTAGGATTATCTTTTTTGCATAAAGATTTGAAATGATCAATTGCAATCAAGTTTTATGATTTCTTGATGTTTTGTTTAAATTTTGCAATGAAATTTATTGAAGTAAATTATTGGCTAGTAGCATAATCAAAACCTTCAGTCCAATTTTTTATTCACCACAAGTCTTTTTTTTAAGCTGAGAGTTAATATTCAATTACATTAGTTTATATTCAAATTCAATATACAGAATGCTTTAAATTTTAAAAGTGAATTTTCATGAAATATATAACTATAAGATAAATAAAAGATCTGTTAATATCTTATATAACCGATCAGAAAAGACCACTTACGGTTAACTTTTGCATCTCCGTACTAAAAAAACGAATTTTTTCTGAAAGCTTTTGTCACCATTTTCATAAAGAAAGGGGGAAAAAAATACCTTTAAGGAAATAAAAAACTTTTCAGATGACTATATGAAATTTATGCAAAAAATTCTACTTCTCAAATTACCTTTAACTGTACAAATAAAATCCTTGATTTGTAATCAACATACTGACTATAGTGAGAACTGATTCCTATGATACAACATCTGATTTTCTTTCAAGTGATTATTTTGTTTATGAATTTGCATAATACTTTTAAGCCTGCAGGCAGATGTTTCGTGGCATCTGGTTCAGTGATGTTCGATACTTTATCTATTCACATATATTTCAATCGAAATAGTCTGTATTGTAGACTTTTATTCAATCGAATGTTGAGGTGTTCCGAATTATTTATAAATATATTGGTTTTGAAAAACTGATAATCCATTAACTTGATATTCAATCAATTTTCTTTTAAAAATAAATTTTACCATTTCCTGGACTTCAATTTATTTTTTAATTTTATTAATAGAGAGATTTTGTGCAGGTTTTTAATCACAGAAAATATCTCAAAAGCAGTTGTTGAATGATACTCTATTTGCATTATGTAGCATTTTGCTTCTGATCCAGTTCGTTTCCTGCAAAATTGGATTTTTTTTGACACTTTTTTATTTACCATTGAGCGATTTATTGAAGCATCATGTTATATATATTCCTTTTTCAAGAATTAAAATATAAATCCCCTGTAACTGGTTTTTGTTTTGTAGTGACCCGAATCTTCACTATTTTGATCTCAATGTGTTTAAATTCTATTGTTTACCAAATAAAGAGCATATTTTATTAGTGTGATAACTAATCATGAATCAACAAATAATTAAACTCTTAACTCAAAATTACATTTTTTTTTTTCAAGAATCAGGCAGGATATTTTAGAACATACTAATAGTATGGAATTTTTTGATATATTACAGTAGTTACTTGAGTATGTTGCGTATGGGTAAAATTAACTGTCTTATGGGTAAACTTCATTTGGTATCCATCCTGTTCGATATAAGTTTAAGGATCTTAAATGGATTAAGGACTTGTATCGAAGTATCACTGTAAAATGTTGTGTTCATCAATGTTATAACTTTTGTTAGATATGCATGTCCTGTTCTGATTTTTGGTCAATTTTAATATACTGCTGTATATGTTTTATATCTCTAATTCCTTTTTATTTTTATTTTACAGGCTTTGTTGTCTCTTTTGACATCATGTCTTCTTTTTAACATGGATATTGGTAGTTGGGGTGATCTTCAATTGGAACAAAAAGCTTGAAAAAGTGCCATACGACTGAAAACATTGCTCGCCACGAGATTCCCGATTGGTGTCAGCATCCCCAAAGGGGGCCACCAGCAGCGGCAGCATCAGGCATTAATTTAATTTATCCACACTGTCCTCCCAACGGCGAAGCGACGACGCTGGACGTAGCATGTTATCCGCCACCCGGCGGACCGGTCAATGGGGGACCGGACATCTTGCCTACAAAACGGCAGACAGTTGTGGACAGGTTACGAAGACGTCTGGAAGCCTACCGACGACATCAAGGCTCGTGTCAGCCACGCTATGATCAGTCTGCCAACGGACAATACGACATTCAAAGGCAAGAAACTTTGCAATTGAAGCAAAGATTTCTTGAATCGAAGGCAAAGAAAACGCGTCGTAATGATCATGGCCGCAATTCTGGAGCGTCTGCTAATGGCAATGACCCATCTCAAAAAAATTCAAATACGGTGAGTTCTCCAGTTATTATTTTTTATTTAGGACTTATTTCAAGAACTCGTCTGAAGACAAAGCATGCATGTAATGCAAAGTGCTTATAAAATGCATGTAGTGATCATGCATTAATCCAACTGAATTCCGAGTCTCAGAAAGATAAAATATCATTTTCATTGATGCTTGCCCCTACGGAGTTTGCTGTGTGAGAATCTTTGTATATGGGAATTAAAATGGTGAAGGACAACGAATTGCTCGTGTAATGTTGTATTGTATAACATTATACGTATTTTATATAACATTTTCAGCTGCCTTGCTATGCAAAAATTTCTAACCCTTTTTAATTTCGGAAAGCAAAATCATTGAAATTATTGATTTGTGAGAAACGGGAAATTCGCAGGGTAGGGAAACAAAACAATTACTGTAGTACTCAAACTGTGGGAAAAGAATGCAAGGGAATGTGGGACACAAATTGGTTGACTTGGGGAAAAGGGGGCGACATGTTTCCTACAGATAAGGATTACATCACCTTAAGTCAGTTAGGAAATTATCTAATTACTTATTAATTTATTCATTAATTCAAAATTTCCAAATAATCTGTATAATTCCCGATTTAAATTTTAAAAATACCTGAATTCTATTTACCACAATGCATTTATGCAAGATTGGTTTTTGTTTTCGTTACTATCTGAGTAACAGATTAAAGGAAAAATTTTCTCAACAGTTTATTGAGCGAGTTTCTGATGTCATGCATCATGTTTTGAAAGCAAATGCTTAAGAACTGTCTTCCGTTACATAGATGAAAGGCGAAATTTAAGTATTTAATTATTTTTCAAGAAATAATTTAAATATTTGTTAATAAGTTATTATTTAAATAGCTTTTTTTTTTGTCACCATAAATCATTAATGCTACTTGAATAGCAGAATTTGTTTTATTCAAAAATTAATGTATCAAGATATAATCAATTGAATTAAAATATTAAAAGTACTATGAACAGTTAACCGTGAAGAAAGATTAGATGCGAAAGCAATTTTTTCTTCTGTTTTGAAAGAAGGCTTTGGTTTGGTTTGGAATGGAAGTTTTGGCTTAGAACCATTGTTCTAAAGTCTCATTCATAAGAGTTAGACGAGGCGCATTGAGATTTGTGATTCGTCAACACTTTAGCCACGCCCTCATTGCCTTGGTGTGAATGCGGCTTAACGTACGGTGCACTATAAAGTGTTAAACTGCACTACTTTATTTTGTGCACTGATTAAAGGGCGGGTCATTCGGTCGCCGGCAGCACAAAAAAAGGATTTAATGTAAATATTTTATTTCTTCTTTATATATATAAATTTAATGTAGTAAAAATTAAATAAAAAATTTTCCTTATATTTTTAAAAAGGTTTTAGGACTTAAATTTTTGCAGTAATCAAGTCCAAAAATGATTAGGTGAAGTGCTTTTATTTATCGAATTTTGTTTATATATATACTTACCTATAATTGTTTGTTCACAAATGTGTTTTAATTGATAAGTGTTTGCTCATTTTAATGTATTTGACAATATCGTGTAATTTGTTAGCGCAATTTTAAACGGAACACGTTTTTAGAAATATCGTATGTATATAAACCTTTGGTTATATTCAGGGGTGGGGAAATCAGAGTTTGTACGTATCTTTTAGTTTGTAATAAAAAAAGTTCGAATGATTTAATCTGCAATAAAGAATAAAAAATAACAAGATTCCAGTATTTAAGTCTAGGGGAAAAAAAATTGAATATAATGTTTTTCTGATATTTAAATGTTTATTTTTTTTTATTGAACTAAAGCCAAATCATGTTCGCTCTATATTTTTCTAAAAAATCATCAATTTAAGTGAAATCGACTTAATAGAGTGGTGAGCCCTGAACTCATTTTAAAAACTTTTTTATCTTAAAATATAAGGTATAAAAAAAATTTAGGAATATGTCACTTATAGTAAAATACCTTTTTGAATTTCGACGTCACCATTTGAGGTATCCGAAAAATTTCTCAATTATGACCATTTTATTGAAAAAATATATTGAATTATTTATTTTCCTTGTACAGTTGGTACCGCGATAATCCCTTTATATATCAGCAAACAAAATGTATATTTACCTTACCGGGATTGCAGACTGTGTACTTCTGACAGTGGTATTTAAAAAAATACTTTAAAATTGATGGGCGATATGTTAACCAATCGGGATTAGCCGATAGTTCTTATCAGTTAGCGCGTTTCGTGGATTGATAAAAAAAGTTGCCAAACAAGTTTGCATCTGCAAAATCGCAGTACAGTAATCCAGTGCCCACTTGTACAGTGTGCTTGCAGAATTATGGGGCATGGTTACTTCGAGAGCTCCTTATCTGAATCGTCTTGACTATAGATGGTCTCTATCTCTCCAATGACCAGTACTGATTTTGACTATGCGCTTTAAGGGATGGATAACTGTCGGCCTGACAATGCCAGCAATGGAGTTCGAAAGCCCGTTAGCCTGTTGTCAAAATTTTGTCGAAAATTATTTCCAAAAGGGCAATGTTAGAAGAATTGTAAGTTTATTCATTTATTTATATTATATTTTTGTTGGTATGATAGTGTTTTAATATTTTGTAGTAAGGTTTGAGTGTATCTTCAGTTGTTTGGTGCAAAAGTTTTTCGAGCTAATATTTCTAGGCTTCGTATTTTCGTATCGCTATGTATTAATATTTTTCTGTTATAATTATGAAACGCAGATTTTAATTTATAAAATTCAAATTTTAGATTTCAGTATGTGTTATAGAAATAAATAATTTACTTATTTGATTACATGTGTCAATATTTGTATGTATTTTCGATATCATTAAATCATTTAATAGTAAGTTATTATATTAATATTTTTTTGCATGAAATAAGTTTTTTATAATTAAATTTTTAAAAAAAATTAATCAAAATAAAAAATATTTTAATTTCATCAGATATTTTTAAGGAAAAAATTAACTGTTCGAAGTATTCTAGCAAATACTATTTAAGTTGGATAGTAAGAAACTTTAAATAATAAAAAGTAATAAATTAAGGCATTCAGTTTGTTAAAATATTAAACATAATGGAAATTTCAGAAGATGACTTCTAAAATATAATTACTGTTTAAATTAGCTAGATATTAAATAAACAAAAAAAATAAAAAATTACTTTTGAAATGCTAAATTTGTCAGTTTTTGATGCATTCGAGTTTTTTGTATAGGGATTTTTGAATGTGTAAAAGTATTCTAAAGTAACTAAAAGATATTGCTTTGGTGTTTTATTTAGTTTGTTTTATATTAACAGCAAAATATCAATGCATTAAATTATTTAAAATATATATAAGGTAATTTTCCGAAAATAGAATTTGAATATTAACTGTATATATATTGGGTTGGCAAGAATGTACGTTCGGTTTTCACAGGGCACTTAAATGGTGAAAACCGAATCACTTTCTCGCCAATCCAATATATATGTTTTGTGTGTGTGTTGTATTTTATTATATTATATTAGTTGCTATTAACCGATATATCAAGGGTTATTGTGGTTTTGATTGAAATCTTAGAAACCATCTGTCGGATTTTCCGAAACTACATACAATCCTCTAAGCCGCTTTTCTAGCTATATAAAACACGTTGAGTAAGTCTGTCTTTATGAATATTATTTTTAATAACTTTTGAGAAAATTTACTTATTTAAAAAAAACTTATTATTATAACTAATTTACTTTTTAAATATTTTTTTGAGGAAGTCGTGTCTGAATATTTTTAAGCCTAAAAATATTCAGACAGCGAGCAGTAAGCATTTCCAACACCACCTGAGACAAAATGCTGGGTATGCTCTATATAAAAGAAATATTTTATCGTAACTTAATTGTAACGAAAAAAATAAAAAATAATAATGCTCTTGTATAAATGTGTCTAAATGAAATTAAACTCTTGAAGAATACGTTTAGATTTTAAATAAATGCTTGTTCTGATTAAAAAATTTTATTATTTTTTGTAAGTTTTCTAATTGCCTAAGTGTAATTTAATCTCAATTTAAATGTAAATTAATTTAATTCGAAATTAAAAAAAAAATTTTAAATGTAAAAACGCATTCTAATGGTGATTGGAGTTTTTTTTTTTTCCAAGACGTGGCATCTTCATATAATGCTTACAATTCTTTTTAAATTCCTCAACGGGGAGAAAGTACAATTCGCAAAGGCTTATCAGTGGTTCCCTTATCACTAAAGCCTTATCTGTGGACAATCCTGATTCTGGTGCTTGCGATTAATTTTTTGTGGGGATATTTTTAAAAAGGAACTAAACAAGAAGTTTTAACCTTGAGAAGACTTAAAAGAAGCAATTTCAGAAATTCCTAAAACGTTGATACTAGTGCATTGAAATCGTGGCCAAAGCGATGTAGGAAAACCTACTACCATATTGAGAATCATCGTTAATTTTTGCACCCGTATTAAAGTATAACAATTCATCAAAACTTTTCCCCTAAAAATTTTGGTTACCCTGTATTGATAGAACTTGCTAATTGAACTTGTCTTTAAACTGTAGGTCACGGTCTGTTTAGCCCTCTAGATGACCGTAGAGCGACAAATCAAACCTAATTTCACTAGTCGATTAAACGAGGGAATTTTTTGAAATCCTAAAAAAAGCGAAAGAAAGTTGTTAAATGCGAACAGGTCCTCGTCTTCCGTGGAAAAGAGGAAGAAATCTTGACTTTTTGATATCCGGCTTTCCACCAAGAACCAGTTCCCATGTGTTGTATGGTTTCGAGGGAAAGAACTCGCAACCAGCTCTTCTTTCGTCTTTCATTGTTCGCATTGTCCTTTCTTATTTTCGCTCTTTTCATGATAATTCTGTACTTCTTGAAGTAAAACCCTGTTCCTTGAAAAGCGTTCATCGAGCAAAAAGTTCTGTGTCTGTAAAAGCAGCATGGAATTTGTGGTTACATTTTGTTAATGTATTTCTTTTTTGTAAGTGGCTTCGTTCTTGGTTTGGGTAATGTACTCGTTGTGTTAAGATATACACATCCGTAAGTTGTAGTTAATGACATTAATAAAAAAAATATATATGGTGTTTACAATCTTTTTTTATTGTCGCGTAGCCAAAAGCCAATTTAGGGATATTTATTTTTATCAACTTCGGTTGTTGTTGAGTTCGGTATAAATGAGGATGTTGTTGATAATGAATGATAATAAATAAAAAAGTTTTATAATGTGTAAAAAACTTTGATGTTTCAAGAATTTGTCCGGAATTGAATTAATGTTCTCATGTTGCTTCATCAAACAACTTTAGAAATCGACAAATTGAGCGGATTCATATTTTAATATTTGACATTACTGAGTTGGAAATGTTTGCGGAAGTACCCCATATCTTGATTTGTGAAAAAGAAAGCGCAAATCAAAATTTAAATGAAATGCTACTTTTCCTCCTAGACATAATGTAGGCTTAGAAAAGAATGTGTAGCAAATTACAATTATCTAGTTTATCGCACGAACTTATATGCCACTTATGGTGTGGGTCTAATCCATTAAGTGTTTTTTTAACTTTCCAAGCGACACGATTTTGAGCGTTGCCTTTGCTTTGCTTGTCCAGCTGCTGAAATCTGTAAATTTTTTCTATTTTAATGTGAAGACGAGAATGAAGAGAGAAAATTTAATATCTGTTACCTCATATTTCCGTATTAAATTCAGTCTCAACCTTGACATAGTTTTAGCAATTTTCCGTTTTAAACATCAGGAATTTTTTTTCTCAATATTGATGTTCATTATTAGTTGTTTTATCCTGAACAGGATTGTGACAGTTAATTTAGCAGTTATGTATCGTGATGGTTTAGATCAGGGGTATCTAACCTTTTGCTTTCCTCGTGCTACATTTGAAGGGGAGGGTTGGGGGAGGTAGCGATTTTCACATAAAACAAACTAATTCTAACAATTATTAACCAAAAAAGTTAGTAAATAAAGTATATCTACGTAAAAAAAAAAAAAAAAAAAAAATCAGAAATATCGTAGTGTAATAATAATAATAAATAAAATTTTGTTTTATTTAAAAAAGAATTTCATTTTTATGTTAATAGATGTCTTGCAAACACCAAATGCTATAACTTTTGATTGTTAACTTAGTATTTATTTTAACTTTATTGTATTAACTTTAACTTTTTTTATTAGTTTTTGAATTTATCAAACGTATAATATAGAACAAGCATAACACCAAATAAAAATTGTTCCACTTGTTTGGCAATTAGAGCAGATGTTTTGTTTATATTTGTTAGGTTATATTTACTTTATATACACTCATTATTAGGTTACATTTTATTTTATATTACATAGCTAGTATTTTATTTATATAAACTAAATTTATGTAGTGAGAGAGCGTTTGCAAATAAAATTGAATAATTTAAATTTTTAACCTTTAATATTTATTACCGATTTTTTCATTTTATAATAAGATAAGACTATAAGATTTAAAGTTATTTGTTTTTGTCGTATAATAATTTCTTTTTATCATTTCTCTTGTTGAGTATTATTCGCTATGTATTCGATTTATTAATTTAAAGAAAAGCAATTCTAAACAAATGTTTTCCCATTCCTTTTTCGATCTGTAAAGTGGAAGGAACTCAGTCAACAGAACCACAAGTTTTTGTTTTGAATTGAGATTGAAACCTTGTTTCTGTTGCATTTGGAAATTGTTCTGGAATCTGTTGCATTGTTGCAATAGGAAGAAATCGTTTGTACTTCAAATTTATTCAATAAATTCTAATCCACGTGCCCTAAGCTATCGAAGCAAAGCCCTTCAACAAGATGGCTTTCTTTTATCGCACTTAAACACGAGCTCGTGGCACCATCAAGGGAAGGAGTGAAAAATGGGTGGTTGTCAGCCGCAGTGCTGCTTCATTTCGTTCCAGTTCAAGGTCACCAGTCGGCTCACCCCATCGGTTCTCTCCCCCCCACCTTCCCCATTCTCTGTGGGGCTGACTTACCCTCAGCTTTTAATGGCCTCCAAGTTTCATTGTGTTTCCGTCTTCGTTTGTCTCTAAGAGTCAAGTTTTTGCTGATTTTGGGGCAATGTGGATATCGAAATTGAAGGAAATTTCAAAGAAATTTATTCATTCAATGTGGGAAAAGGAAATAAAACCTGAACGGAAGGTTAAGAAGTAAAAGGAATAAATTTCGTTAATTTAAATAAAATTAGTAACTTTATTTCATTGATTAATCGATAATTTATTTGGTTTTAAATGTTAAGAAAAAATGTCCTTTTTCTATATCGCTTATTTTCAACTTTATAATTTTTTTTTTTTTTTTTAAATTGAAAATAAATATTGGTAAAGTTTCAAATTTTCGAAGCTAGTCTGCTATCAATGCACATGAGTTTTTAATACCTAATCAATTGCATTGGTGACGCAAAGTGCTCAATTTACTTCAAGAAAAGTAAAAAAATGTTTACTTTCATTCTCTTATTTTCAACCCTACGCATTTTTTGTATTGTTAAAATGTTCCCTTATTTTCATTATCATTACTAAATAATAAAGATAAAGGTACTATCATGTCATGTTTAAAAAAAAAAAAAAAGAAGGAATGTGTAGAAATGCTTAAATTTAGAAGCACAACCGAGTTTTGCGGTGCATTGGGAAAGGGGGGATTCCACACGTGCGAGAAGATTCCTTTTCAAATATTATAATAGCTTACAGATTCCAAACACTCCCTTATCATGCCCGGGTACGAATTTTCGGCTTTGGAGCTGCTGTTCCTTGTGGCAGTAGCCCAACACCTATCCAGCCATTCCAGGCTCATATTAAACCACATGTCTATTACTGTTTTCCCATTTTTCTGAAAAATAAATTTGGCCATTATTTTAAAGTACTTAATAATTTTAATATTATAAGATACCGTATGCAAATTCCCATAATACTACCACGATCCTACTGTTGCCGTTTAAGGCGCCCAAATTGTAAAATATGATGTCCGAATTAAAAGAAAAGCTAAAGATAGCTATTTTTGATGCATTCTTATAACTAATATGAGTGCCTGGGATGATAAAAAAAATATATGAAAAATCAAAAATATATCAGTATCACGATCTGAGAAAGATACCACATAAAGAAAACAATTATACACACATAATACAAAATTATTGTGTAGATAATGTTTGTAAAAGCCCTTTTTATGGTGTTCGATATAACCGAGAAAGTAAATTTTGACCTGATAATCATTCCAAACAAGAGATACAAGAATAATTTAAAGTAGTCTTTAAATTATTCTTGTATACTCGAAAAATTCTCGAATACCGCGATTTTTTTTCGACACGTTCAAATCATAATTTTCGTGAAAAAAATTGAAATCTATTTTGTTTGGTTGTATGTTAAAGATCAGACATCTTTCAAAAACAGTTTTGAGTTTATTTCTAGAATCATTACAATTCGAGAAGCCGTTTAATCACTTATTAGGATACTGAATTCATACATTAAAAATTATAAAATGAATTTCTTGGAACACTTATTTTGCTATACCACCATATAACTCGTAATAATTTTCAGGATCAAATGAAATTTGAACTATCTTTTTAATGATGTTAATGCCGACATTGAACTTAAAAGGTTTTAAATGTTTAATTTAGAGATAAGTTATTAGAATTTTTTTTTTTTTTTTTTGAACATTACTTTTTTCCCTTTGTATTTTTGCTCTAAATGAGCATAATAGATATTTATGCAATAGATAATAGCACATTTACTTGCACAATAGATGCAAGTAAATGCGATATGCTTTACATATTCTTGTAGTTTGTTGTGTGTTTCTGGAAAGTCAAAAAATACATTTTGTCAATGTTTATAACTTAATTTAACAATAGGATAAAAAAAATTTCCATAAAACATTATGTAAAAATTTTGGCCCTGAATGCGATTGATTATCTTAACTTAATGATACCATCTTATACAGAAATATATTGCAGTTATCCAATTTATTTTAAGTCACTTCCTGTAGTTTTTCAGTTTCTTTAAACAGTAATGCACCTGGACTCTTTGTTTAGATAAGGATGACGTTCAATTCAGGATGTGCCTGTCTCAGCTGTTTTACATGATAAAAACTTAACGATACCGTCCTTTCCATTCAAAATCTTTTTCTGCAAATCACTCGGCTCCCTAATCAGTCCGTAGTTTCTTTGTTGATTTCTCATTCTTTTCAAAACACGTTGATTTGCTCCAAAAAGGTAATCTCAGATTCAATTCAATTCTATTATACATAATTTATTTTGATTTTTTTTCCAGTCAAATATGTGTGAATCTTAAATTATAAAGGCCAACTAGTAGGATTCTCCGTAATTTCCATGTGCTTTATTTTTGAAATTTATAGGAATATATTAAATGCTAGTGAAGTTTTGATTTTAAATGTCGTGTACATTTCGTATTTTCATTTTCTAAAATATTTTAGTAATTTAAATCTGTCTAACGCGCTCAATTTAAAAATTATTTAATTATTTAAGTGAAAAGAAAACGTGTCATTTGCTTGTTTGTCGGGGTGATATCATGTATTAAAGTTTTATTTATATTATGAAAGTTAACTCAACAATAAAATGCATCTATGCATAATTATTTTGAATCCCCAACTTAATTTTTGAATGCAGCAAAACTTATTTGAACGTGACAATTTTTTTATGTTAGAAATGTTCCTGTTTACTCTTTAAAAAATATTTAAAAAAAAAAAAAAATAATATTGAATGTTAAAATATAGCCCAAAATGCTGGTTTGATCATATTTAAATGCAATAGATTCTTTTGTAAAAACTTAAATGCAACAATTAATGCAAACATTTAGAGAAATGATATATAAAATTTTTAAATATCTGAACTGTTTGTTAGAGGAAACTAAATATTTTAACTAAATTTAAATTTAAAAAATTCGAACAAAAATGAATTGGAAGGAAATTATTTTCGATATTTCTGTCTTTCAACGTCCTCTTTAATCTGCATTCTTCATTAGCACACTTTGTGCCATATCCACATTGATCATTAGACATTTTTTTTTTTTTTTTTTTTGTTACTGTTTTTGTTGTTCATCAAGTTTTTTGTGACCATTTCAATTCCTCATTTCCAAATGGATTGGAGACCAATGGGAAGTTTCTCTGATTTTCCATTTGTTGAGGAGCTGTGCTCTGACCTCTTGCAATCCAAGTACTGCCCCATCTCTTTGGAAGCTAATCATTTATTCAACGTAAAAAGATTGTTTAGATTCGCTGGCGGCCATCAGAATAGAAATCTAGCTTCTTCAGTACACTGACTCCGGAGATTTGTGCTTTACTAGCTACTGACCTATTTAACCCTCGCAGGTTTTGAGGCCAACAACATTAAGCCTTGTGTTGAGAGGATATGCTTTCTTTTCGGTGGTTACATATTTTTAAACTGTCAGACACTTTTTAGTTCTAAAATCATTTACTAAGGAGTTTCCAGTTGGATATATTTTCCTTGTTTGGGAAAAAAGTAATGTTAGCTCTGCTTTCTCGGAATTTTTTTGAAGTGACAAGCGTTTCTTTTGTTGAAATGTAATGAGACTTTGTTTATTGTTGATTTCCATACATTTATATTTGCGTCTTTAAAGCATCATTTTATGTTCTAAATGTATTTATAATTTTTTATTGCTATCCTATCCACAAAAAGAAAATTAAAGAGCATAAAAAAGAAATTTAAGTAAATGATATATATTTTGAATGCGTAATTTTTATTTTTAATGTAGTTTATTGAATTATAGCTTAAATTAACTATTTTCATTTTTATCCACATCTGTAATTGTTAAAAATGATATAGAATGAAATCTTTTTGCGTAAGCTCAATGATAAAATTGTGTTGACTTGAGTAATCGTAAATTGACATTTGTACACAAATTTTAAAAATATGATGTGGCATTCCGTATAGGATGTTATTTTGCATTGTTTTTAAAATTGTTTTCAAGTTTTTATTATTTTAAGTGTTTTGAGTTTTCCTGTTAATCGCAACCGTGATTTTGGCACTTTCAGGAAATCGTCAATAAAAAACGAAACAGATTGCTTATGCTTACCTTTCGCTGAAACAAATCGATTTTTTTTTTTCTCCTTTTTACCGTAATTTAGTTTTGGAGGCATCCTCTTTTTCTCTATTAGCCATAAACCTGTTTGTGTGGAAGAAGAACTTTTGTTGTTGGAACGCCATAATAGAAACTGGTCTTTAGCCAGCGGCTACAAAAAGAAAAGTTAAAATTCATTACAAACGACCGTTTTGCCTTTGGCTCTATAACACTTTCTACCTTTCTGATTGCACGTGCTGCAGTGTGTATGTACATACATCTTTTGGATGAAGGGAGGTGGGTTGAGAAACCATTGTTTGTCTCACGTACGATTCTTTACTCTTTTTTGCCTTTCCCCATCACTTATCATAACCAAAAAGATAATTTTATGAACCCCATCCCCCAGTTTGGACTTCACATAAACACAATCCCTTTTGTGAAACACCATACCAAAGCATGGCGGTAAGATGCATTGTATTGTGATCTCGAAGAAAAGGACCAAACCCACTCCTTTTACCACATTTGGCCAGACCACCCACAACTATCCATCCGATTTATGAGAAGTTTTATACCTAATTTACAAGCTACAAGGAAATGTTAAGGAAGTGTTCTCAGTACTTGATACTTGTTCTCAGTAGGCATTTATGTCCCATATATTCAGAACGTTGTTAGTGTCAGAATTGTTACTTGGAGACTTAAGAAATCTTGTTGCTCACTCATGCTGTTAGACTTTATACATATTTTTATGTAAAGGAAACCAAGTATCAGTCATAGTTGATTGAAATTTTTATTTTCCTTGGTTTGTTGTAATTAGTTGTATAATATTGTAGAGCGGGATTTTATGGTTGGGCATTATTGTGACTATTAAGTGTTCTGTATGAGGTGAGGGTTAAGAACCTCAAAGTAACAAAGCAAGACGTTTCTGGCATGTTATATGGCTTACGATTTATTCCCCCCCACCCCCATTTCGTCTTGTTCTGTTTGATACCATAGATGTATATTTGTTTAGGAAATGACGCCTTACACCAAAAATTGAGTATGAGAAATAAAATTTGTGCTAATAGTAAGATTAATTTTGACTTACGAGGGATTAAATTTAAATCGGATACCAGTGCTTTTACTAAAAATTTAATTACATATTAATACAAGTAGAATATTGGTCTGTATATCAGCATTTTCGTCTGTACATTAAGAATACATTTGTACATTCGATGCATTCATACTAACAAAATTTGTATGTAAAAGAAAACGAGTTGAAAAAAGTTGAGTTGTTGTTGTTTTAAATTAAATACATCACGAACAAAATGAATTAAAATTCTAAATATTTGGGTGCATCACGACGCTATTTCGACGTCAACTTTGACAAATCAGATTAGCGATCGAGAATGATTGACAGTAGTGATTTATTTATTCATGCATTCTACTG
The DNA here is from genome assembly GCA_021605075.1 of Caerostris darwini. Classification (NCBI taxonomy): domain Eukaryota; kingdom Metazoa; phylum Arthropoda; class Arachnida; order Araneae; family Araneidae; genus Caerostris; species Caerostris darwini. Next base: position 51,921 of record BPLQ01008873.1, read on the forward strand.
TCAATCATTCTCCATCGCTAATTAGATTCGTTAAAGTTACGTCGCGTTAACGTCGTGTTGCGAATGGAAATACACCCGTTGTCTAACGTGTATTACACGCTCAAATGATGTATATTGAATAAGAATGGGCTTGTACTACATTGGAAAAACGGAGTGGGGGGGTCGTTTGAGGGTTTCCCGGATTGTCAAAGTTTATCCTGCACCATAGAAGAGATCATGATGGACGACCTTATGCATATGATTGTAACATTTGCTATTCCTTATTATTGCACGTATTATTCGTTAGCATATGCATGTGAGGCAAACTGCAAAACCATTGTTAATCGTAGACTCATCCTTTATTGAGTACTTCCCCTTTCACTTATTTCCAAACTGATAGTGTTGTGAACTCTACAATTACTATTGTGAGATATAATACCAAAGCGGGCTGGTAAGATATCCTGTAGAAAAGGGTTAACCCCCCCCTCCTACTTAGCCCTATTGGCCGGACCACCCACAACTACTTTAACCCTATGGACACCACCGTTCTGAGTCTTGATATTTCTTCTCAGTAGATATTTATGTTCCATCTATTCAGAATGTTGTTAGTGTCAGAATTGTTATTAAAGGAATTTAGAAATCTTGTTCTCACACATGCTGTGTACCATACCTTGTAAAAGAAACCACTTTATTAGTCATAGTTATTGCGGTTTTTTTTCTCTTCAGTTGGTTGTAATTAGTTGTATAATATTGTTGAGTGGGATCATATAGTTGGGTGTTATGGTGACTATTAGGGTGTTTTGTGTGGGTCAAGAGCCTCAAGTAACAATGGAAGGCGTTGCTGGCATTTTTTTAAGTAGTTCAGTTTTTTTTCCTTCATGTTCTACTTATTTCCATAGGTGTACATCTGTATTAAGAAGATTGTTCATACAAAAAAGATGAGTTTCAGAGGTAAAACTTGAGCTAATAGTAAAATAAATTTAATTTACAGGGGATTAAATTTAAATCGAATATCTACTTACTTTGTGTACTGGTTTTTATATCAGCATTTTATATATTATTAAAAATGCATTCATGTGTCAATTTTTTTGGAACAAAAGAATGTTTTAAAAAAAGTTGTAAGTTTATTAATAGTTTAAGTATGTTTATTAATGATAGTTATAGTAAGTGTATTAATAGTTAAATATTCTAAAAATAGAATAAATTTAAAATTTTAAAACTATATATAAGCATATAGGACTAATATTGAATAAGAATGATTTTTATACTTTGTTGAAAAATGGGAGTGGTTCTTATGGGAATTTCCCCAATTCTCTATTCATATTAGAGCGAAATCGTTTTGTTATATGCGGGTTGATTTATCTAGAAATTGCCAATTATAAGAAGAACTTCGAAAATTGGAATGAAAGCAATCATTATTTAAGCATGTTTGTTATTCCAACAAGTCTTTCTTCTGTGGTTTTAAACTATAAATACTGGCTCATGTGACCCTCCAGATTGTTTAGGATATTTGATCTCATTTCCTTTCTACTCCAGCAGTCTGGCATAATCATTTCAAGGACTCCAGCGCCAAATTAAGCGAATGAGTCTGCAAATGCAACTCAAATTGACTCTGCATTCCTCAGCATCCGTTGATCCCACCAAGCACTTTTTGAAATGCATTCCAGAATCGACCCTACCTTAATCTAACGTCTTCACGCTAGTTAGTGTGTACTTTTCTCGTTTATTTTTACGAAATGTTAGTAGATGGGCATTAAAATATATATTTAATTAAAAGAATCATTTGAGACATTTTATTTTAAAGTGGTATACATCTACTTATTAATGAATTGATACATTTAAAGTTATTGTTCTGTGTTGGAAGAACCTAAAATATTAGGAGTGTATTATATACAATTAACTTTATTGGTTGGCTTATCACAGTGACAAAAATAAAAATAGTATTTTTCATCCTTATTAGGCAATCTTATTTTGTTTAAAAATATTTAGAAATGAATTGCTGTCATTGTTGTGATTTTATCACAAAAACAAACAACAACAACAATAATAATAATAATAGTATTTTTCATCCATATTGGGCATTTCATTTTGTTTAAAAATGCTAAAATATTTAGGAACGAATTGCTGTCATTGTTGTTATTTTATCACAGTGACAAAAAAAAAAATAAATAAATAAAAAAATATATATATATATATATATATATAGTATTTTTCAGTAGACATCTTGTTTAAATTACTTAAAATTAGAAACGAATTGTTATCATTTTTGAGATTTTATCACAGTGACAAAAATTTTGTAAAAATTATTTTCATCCTTATTGGACATCTTGTTCAAAAATGCTGAGATATTTAGAAACGAATTTCTGTCATTGTTGTGATTTTATCAGTGACAAATAATAATAATAATAATAGTGGTAATTTTCATCCTTATTAGGCATCTTATTTTATTTTTAAAAAATGCTAAAATACTTGGAAACCAGCGCTCAACAATGTTTATCTCTGCTGTTGATGTTATTTTCCTATTCTCAATTTCTGAGCGCAGGCGTAGACAGCTGTAAAATAATAACATTTGTGAGGTAGTGGTCGCGCCTTATTAAGCAGGCGCTCATTTATTTTCACGCATCATGTAATTTGAAGGCATGTCGGAATGATTATGATATCAGGCAGCAACCGTGGTGTGTAAAACGAGACGCCTATACCGATAAGATGCGTTTTCAATGTAAAAGTAAAGAAATCGCTACCTTTAAAGGCATTCCTGTTCACAAATGCCACAAAGTTTGTCCACGGTCTGCATTTGTTAGTCGAAAACGAAGTACCTGCTATTTTTTTAATCGCTTTCCGTATTTTTGAAGGGGAGAGAACAAAAAAATTGAGCTCACTGTTACTTAATAACAGTCCGATCAGGTTTCCGACTCGTTCAGTTTGTAACTAGTTTTAAGCCTTGCGGGCATTCCCCAAACTTCAAGACGATTCACTTTCCTTTATTTCAGCACTTCTTCAAGTATTCATTCCACTTTTTCTTCAGCTCCTGTGGCCATGAACTACAAATCTACTCTACTTCCGGCGCTTTATTAAATCATTTTTTTTTTTTTTTTATCTTGTACAAGATTTTCCACTGCCTCTCGCTCATTCCACGATTTCGTGGTTGTGTTTAAGATTTAGAGAAATTAATTTTATTTTCACTCATCAAAACATTTAGAATTGTTAAATGCATTGTTATTACGACAATTTAATAACATAGATACCGTTTCTTTCATGTTTTAAATTTCCATCTTTGTGTAGTAATTTATGAAAGAATTATTATGTTACCATGCATGACAATTTACTTGAAATACTCAATTATTTTAAAACAGTTTTTTGATGTTTTAGTTTGGAAGACAGATTCTTCCGATTGAATGACGAAAAAATCCATAAAATACCTTTCATAAAGAAGGATATTTATTACTGCTGAAATTTCAGAAAATTACGATAGTTTGAGATAATCTATTCCGAAAATATGTATGTCTTATCCAAAAGTGTTAACTTCTATATTTTTGAAATGGATATGCTCAAAAAGTTTTTTTTTTTTTTTCTTACACGCTTTATTTTTTATGACACTTTTATTTTATGTTGCACTTTTGTTTGAAAGTTTGTGTTTAATTCCTTTTGTACTTTCTCCTTGTTGAGAAATTTTAAAATAATTGTAGCATTATGTGAAGATGCCACGTCTTGAAGGATTTTTGACCTACTACCTTTTCACCTTCTACCTTTTGACATTTGAAATTGTTTAAAATGCTTATGTGGTGCGACGGATTTCTTAGTTTGAAATTAAATTACCCCCCAATCAATTGGAGAATTAACAAAAGTAAGAAAAAAAAATTTTTTTTATCAAAACAAATATCCATTTAAAATTCAAATATTACGTATTCAAGAGCTTAATTTCCAAAAATTTGACATGCAGTTGAGAAAATTTGAGTGGTACCACCATCACCCATGTCGTAAAATAATATCCCAGTCCTAAATTGTTATTCTTTGATTTAAATATAAAATAGTTTTGCTATGAAATTTTGCTCATGAATACTTTAAAAACTTATACCTTTACGCTTTAGCTATTCTTCTTTATTTTGTCTAGTTAAAAAAAAATACTTATTTCCCTCTATTATTTGACTGTTTTCTTTATTAAAAAGACTGTACATTGTCCGAAACGATGTGGCTCGTTGGACTGCAAATTTCTGAGGCTTGGAATAGACATCATGAATTATTAATGAACTGCAATTTATTCAAATTTAGCAGATATCTTTTATAATTCAGTTTTTCAAATGTTGGCAGATTATGTTGACTCAACACTTTAAATGCCTGATGATGCAGCTGTGTTTTGTCTAAGTATATGTTGTGTCTCCAAATCGTCGGTTGTTTTCCTTTCTAATTCAGAAATGATGTATCATTTTTAGCCATTTTGCAATTAATTTCAGACTTGGTGGCTTAAAAGACATAATGTTGTATATACTACTGTGACCATCCCACATTTCAAATTTTCAATTTTATCCGTTAAAGTATATGATTAATGTTCAAATCTTCGTTATCGTGTCCGACATATATAATTTTGATCTAGGATATATTTTTAATGAAGACCGTAAGTTCGAACGATATTTATATTGTCAAAGATATAAAAATAAATGGCAATTATGTTTGTCAACAAATGTATTGGTTAAAAAATGAATCACTTGGAAAAAAATCAAAAATGCCTTCCAGTAAATCTTATTTGTGGGTGAATAAACGGAATTAAGTGCATCAATCATATGTTTGGTTTTAAATCAACTGTCAGGCTTTGTATTTTTGATTCAACATTTGGAAATGTGAAACAATAGCGGTGTGCAATGTTATTTTATTATCATTTACCGTACGATTAGAATAATTGTATTAGAGATTGGGAAACCATAAAGAAATTAGAGAAACTATTTTCTCTGGAATAACGATCGACTTTTAATCACTTTCATTTGAAATAGATTAATTCCCAGTCTTAAACGCGGAACTGTTGTGATTGCTGTTAAATGATGGTTTCACTGATTTTATTGCATGAGCATTGTAACTCATTCCTGTTGCTCCGTTTTCTGTGCGCTAATCACTTAAAAATATAAACTTAAATTGTTTCTTTAACGTTAATTTACGATGTTAAAGTCTTACTTAGCCATCCATTTCGGTTTTAAAACCGAAAAAGATTGAATGAAGTTTTTGCAAATAGTTGAATTTAGTTTTAACTCTGTTGTGTTGTAAATGTTTCAGGCTATTAAAATTTACGAAGCAAAATATAATAAGTAATTATGTAAGCTACCTAAATTTGGTAAAATTGTTTGCAGTTATATATCTGGAAAGAGCTTTTGTCTACAATAGAAATGTTCAATCTTTATTTTACTAATTTAATTTTTTAATCTTATTAATTAAGTTTATGAGTTTTTGAACAAAGTACCATTTCCCATTATTCTTTTACTTATTTCCGTTCAGAATTCTTTATATATCTTTGAGCAGGTTATGAAATCTTAATTGAAAATTAATAAAATTCGTAGATAGTTATCAAAACCTCGTAAGTTTATTAATTTTTCTATAATTATAGTTTATTAATTTTTTTTATGATTATAATTTAAAAAAATAAAGTACATAGCAATCTCTACATAAAATAAAAGCAATAAAAGTGATCATAATATGTACATAAAAATCTCCAAAGAACGATTAAATCTGATTAGTATTTTTAAAGTTAGCGAATTCATGTCGGGCTACATTCACTATATCACTGGGCCAAGGATTGGACAATCCATTTACAAGATTTGAACTTTGTCACTATGTTGTGTTTTTAAAAACATTCTACATTATTTCAGGCTAGCTTCCCAATTCATATAAAATCCTCCCTGATTTCAGACCAGTTCTTTAGAAAGTTATTCATCGGTTATGTAGGTGAGACCTTAGAAAATGGGAATCCCAGTAAGTAAAGATTTCCCAATCCTTGCGTGTAGAAGAGTAAAGTAAATTATCTATGCTGTATACCTTATTCACAGAATTTTCCCTTTGCGCTGTTTCCCGATTTTTTTTAAATGTTTTATTTTTTTTATATGTGGCATTACTTAGAATATGTTCTTCGTAATCAGTGGATAAACATCTGAAGCCTCTAGTAATCTTCCTATTTCTGTTAGGAAAATTCGAAGACCTACAATGCTTTGACTTGAAACCTTACAAATGCTTTTCTTTTGAACATTTTCTTGCTGCTGCCTTTCAAGATGCTGAACTATGTGTTCTGTAATACAAGTTTGATAGTACGATAAAGGGATATTCTTAGCGGAAGATTTATACGTGAAAATTATGTGAAGAGGGGAAAAAAAAAAACTTAGAATAAAAACTTGGAAAAAAAAAATTGTAAAATAAACCGACGGAGTTTTAATTTATTTTTTAAACTTCAAATAAAAGAAGCATAAAATATATATTGTTTTTTATCATGACTTTTATAAAATTATATGATGTGGTAAACATACCCTTTTAACCATTTTGGTATCAAGACTGTTTTAATTAGTCTTAGAACTAAGATCTTTATATTTTTTTTCTGAATTAATTTAAATACGTTATTGATATTCAATAATAAAATATGTATTTTATTTTTTATGTGCTTTCACCAATCTTATTTTTAATTAATTTAATTAGGAGTAATTATAGACTAGCTTGGTGAAACCACGTTTCAATAATTTTAAATGACAAGTAGTCATGTGATTTAATTGTCTCGTATTTTGTTATAACTTCCATCTATAAAAATCATCTACCATCAACCAAAAACATCTTCCATCTATATTTTATCAGTTGCCTTCTAATCGAACAACAAACATCGGCATTGAAAAGTAAACAGTGCAGTCCGTCATCTGGAATAAACACAACTTCCTCAGTAACAGTCATTGCTCCTCTTGTTAATAATCCGTGCCCATCTACCAATCCGGGTGCAAAATCGGTTCCTACCTCTCTTGACGTTATGGGATGGGCCTTCCGAACGGCATGTGTTGCGTATTGCGGTTGCCTGCTCGAGGAAATGGCAGGTGCTGTTCAAAAACGCAGGAATCTTTTGTGTTCGAATCCAACCAGGATCTCTGACTCCTTCGCCCCACTGGGGGTTGTTCACAGCCAAGCGCATCTGGTAGAACAGGCAATGGGAATATTTCAGTGAACTATTTTGCTTCCGTGGGTGTGATGCAACGCAAGAAAACTGGTTCTAGTTCTCGATTGGGGATTTATGGTATCGACCACCAATTGGTTGCTAATTCTTTTCATGCTTATTAATATAATTGCTTCGTTATTCTGTGTATGTGCAGGGTGTTCTGAAAAATAAATTTGATAGTTTTGAATTAAAAATAAATAACAGGAAAAAAGATCCAGACTGAAAAAGCAATTATTGCCACAACTTCATCTGGCAGGGCATTAATTTATTTATAAATCATATTTATATTAAAGTGTTTGACGAAAAACTTAATTTTTTTGTGTAATTATTAAATATTATAACTAATTGTTTAATATTTTTTTAAAAATCGTTTTTAAACTCGATTTAAAAAATGTATTGCAACAATTCAATACTTACCGTTTTTATGGTGTTCTTTTTTCGAAAACTTTTTGTAGTCCCCTGCTTCCCTGTCAATTATGTTTACATATAACTGTGAATATTTTGATGATATTGCCCGTGTTAGCGATTGGAATTGGTTTGTTAATGAGTTTTAAAAACGCTTTTGTCTTTAGTTTATAAATATGTCATTCTTATGACTGTATAAATTAGGATATTGTTCAATGAATATTAAATAATTGCATACCCCCATATAAATTCTTTATTTCCTGTTCGCCGAAGTACTCGAAATTGTTGATGAAATAATAAACTTTAAAAAAAATTAAATGGTCTCATTGACATTATTTTCACTTGAATTTTCGCTTTAATAAAATGATTTAGTCTGAGTTGAAAAGAGCTTTTTAAGACTTCCTAAATCTTTTTCCGTTTTCTTTCAATTCATTTTTCTTTCGGACGCAAATCTTGAATTTTATATTTACTACTTTCCAATTTTATTTTTTGAATCCGAAAGTCTGATAGACAGATTAAGAAGAAACATGCTTTTAAATTACTTGTCTCAGTACTTTCTGTCTGAATGGTTTTTATTTCCGCAGGAAAAATCACTTTGAAGAGGTCGTAATTGTTACTAATGGCCATAACTTGTAAAAACCAATGGTGGGATAGTCGCGAGCAAGGTGTCTGGAATCGAGGGTTTTTGAAGCAGTCAGAAATAGAATTTACTGACTGAAGAAAGAAATTTTAAAGCATCTTCCAATTTCTTTTAATCGTTCTTTATTTCCAATTTCTCTCTTTTATTTGTAGCACATGTTGTGCAAAATAAGTTCAAGTAGACAAGCATTTTTCTTTTCAAGTAGACAGTAATAATTTTTTTAAAAAAATTAAAAAATGTTAGAAATATAATGAGCCAGGGTTTTGCGACTTGAATATATTTGTCGATTTTGAAATTGGGAAAAAGGGTGGATGCGATATGATTTAAAAAAAAAAACCTTCAACTATGCTATATTTTTTTGAATAAGGATTCAAATTATTCCAAGAAATTCGACAAAAACAAATCAAAATGGGGCCTGAACTACAGTTTTACCAGAAAATATGTGAAAACTGCTCAAGTATTTATTGAAAAGTGCACTCTAAATTTACAATTTAAAGCTGAATGTGTGAATCTTTAGAAGCTCGTTCATTTAAAATGACTAAGATTCTATTTTATTCTCTTCCCTCCCACTTTCTCATATTTCGGTTTGCACTTTTAGTGCACAGTAAAAAGTTTTCTATTAAATTCTATTCCATTTCCTCTCCAGAATAAGAATACTTTCTTTTTTTCCAAGCTTACAATAGGGAATAAAAAAAATAATAATCTAAAATCAAGAAAGAATAGAAATGTACCTTTTTGTTTTTACGGTTAGTGAAAAAATATAAGCAAAACGATTTCGTTTCAAACAATTATGTATGTCGCCATTTTGAAAGTACTTGTTGCATAACTAAGAACGGAATAAGTACATAGAATAATGAAACAAATTATTTTAATATACGATGAAACAGCATTTGTCAATGTAGGTTTTGTTTTTTCCCCCTAATGCATTCAATTGTTTGTTTTGGATTTCTTCCAAGTATATTATTTCACTGCAAATATTTGCATATGCAGCATCTTGATGGAATTGATAAGTTCCTTCAATGTATTCTATCAGCTTAACTGCTAAAGGTCGTTTCGTCCAATACTGCGAATTATGTAAATTTTGTTGGCACTGAAAAGTGCCATAATCTCATTTAGAAGAAGAAATTTGATCGTGAGATGGGTTTAACTCTCGAATTAATAATTTTTGAATTGCGCGCACTGAATAAATAATTTCGAAATCTTAGCAGTATTGATTATTGAGTGGAAGGTTGACTTATTTAGCGTATGCTTATTTCACAAATCATTCATGGCTTTAAGTCAAGTATGTAGCGTTAGAGGTTATTTAAATGTTTAATTTATGCTATAAATTTTAAATAACCTGTAAAGACACGTTTAATTGGTTTAATCAACTTCTACATTGAAAATATCTATGTTGTTGTTGGTTGTGTGAGATTCTGGATTGTTGACTCTTTAAATCAATTAATAAAAATATGTTTAAAATTGTAAATATTTATTATGAATTGTTTATTTCATGTAAAGTTTCTCTATTTGTTTTGATGCCCTATATTTCTTATGTTAATACTTGTTTGCCTGACATAATGCAAGCAAATGTTGACAAATATAAATTAAAAGGTTCTCAAATTTTTTTATTTATTTTGGTAACTGTAATATTTAATTATTATAGTGATTATTTAAAGAGAAAGAGCAATAGCCTTCAGATTATTAAGTTTAATTTTTGTTTGCCCTTGAGCTATTAGTACAAAATTCAGAAAAGAATGTACCATGTTGTAAAATTTACAGTAATTTTATATTTACTTTTCTTTAGAATATAATCATAAACCATCTCAATTACAAATTTTAGGTTGGGATTACTTATGGGCTAGGATTGTACTGCTGGTAACTTTATATGTACTTGAGGTACTATTCTAATAATTTTCCATATATAACCCTATATCCTGGTAATTAATTTTTTTTTTTTTTTTTTTTTTTTTTTTTTTTTAAAGCAATATTTTCTTAGTAAGAACATGGTGAAGATTTGATAAAATATACCAAGTTGATATGTTTTACGCGCAAACTTGAAAAACATGGAATCTATACTAGTAAAAAATTCTCATAATTTAAATCACAAATACCTGTAGTTTTTATTGGTTAATGTTTTTCTGAATTATTTGGAAGTTTATAAATCGGGTATAATTGAAAGCAAAACATAATGGAAACAATCAACAAGTAAGTGTACGTTTTTTTATATTTGAATTTGCTACACTCGTTTAGTGAGTAAAAGCTGATATGAAATAAACAAAAAGTCAGTTGTTGAATGTTAGAAAAAAAATTATATTGTTACAGCGAAGCTAAACTTTATATCTTATACCTACCTCTCACTGGACATGCATTTAATCCGTATTACCATCAAGGCGTTGAATGAAACGTCAACCGGTCACAAGCCTCATCGCATGACGCTGGTGATTCTTTGACGGTTCACCTTCGTCGTTTAATACCTTGGTGTGAATGCGGCTTTATTTAATTAAACTCGCCAAACTAACACATTTAATTTAAAGGGTGCACGGTACCTTAATGTTAAGAGCTGTCCATTGAACATTGTCAATTTTCCGATGCCGTTTTAATATTAAGCTTAAATAAACTAATTTAATTCAATATTACAGTTTATAAAATATAAATGTATTCCATTATAATACATTGTTCTAACTCGAACATTTAAAATTTAAAATGCAACTTACTGTAAATAGTGTTATAATGGAAATCTGGCTGCAAAAGTATTTATTAAACTACTCACTTCAGAAAATAATGAAAACTTTCCAAAAAGCAGGGAAATTGTGGATTCGTTTTGAATGCATTAAGCACTTTTCTATGTTTAGCACTGCTTAGGTGGAATGAGATCCATAAACTTTATCAGGATTTTATCTCCAGCCTGAATGAGTCTTTGAGTGTTTTGAGCATAATGGCATCATTTATTTTGAATTACTTTCCCACTTATGAGTGAGAGTGGAAAGCGAATAAAAATAAGTATCTACTTAAACGCCACTGAAATTTACAACTAAATCGAAGCAACTTCCATTTCATTAATTTCAAGTGCTTAAGTCATTTGCTTGAGCTGACCTTATCTCAGCCTTTCCAATTAATAATGCGATGATAGGATAATGAATTTTGTTGTTGGGAATACTTCTCTGGATGATTTTATTGTAAAATTCCATTTAATTCAGAATATGAAGAGGACTTGGAAGGATAATTTTTGATTTTTTAAAATTCAACAAGTCTGTTTTGGTATACTTCAAGAAGTTTCTAGATGGTATTATATGAAGTTCGAACTTAATTATTTAGTAGTAGTAGTAGTAGTAGTAGTTATTTAGTAGTAGTTCTTTCTTATTTTATTCACATATATCCAGTTTTGAAAGAAAATCGTCAAGTTTTAGTTATTTTCATTGGTGATAATAACCGTTTTAAATAAATGATATTTCTACGTCTTTAGATAAATGAAATGGATGATTGTATTTATATTTGATATGGGGACATCCTGGAATTTTTGTATCACAATGACAGAAAAATCAGTGATAGAATCGCAACTGTGTGACAACCATTCCAATTGGGTCTTATCATCATCATTGGCGCAACAGCACCATGGTGGGCCAAAGTCGTCTGCCTGTTGGCAGATTTCGAGACAGTTGGATGTTTTTAGTTTTACAGGATATGAATGTCAGCCCTACGCGCAACGCTCTACAGTCATATTAAACCCTGACCTACTGTTTAAAGTGGATTCCGAATCACTACAAACATCCATGGCACCGCCGGGACTCAAGCCCGAAATCTGTGGCACCGGGTGCCAGAGCACTAGTCACTCGGCCATCAGGCCCCACTTGTCTTATGTCTGCTGAAGAATCTTAAAAAGGTCTTAATATTTTTTAAATATTAAATTTCTTCAAAAACCTTTTTTCTTAGGCTAATGAATAGAACTGCATTTTTGTAATAATTATTTATTTTTTAATTTTCGTAAATGAATCATATTAATTTTAGAAATAAAAATCGCTTCATAAACGTGATAAACTATCTTCCTTGGACTGTGGTAGTTGAACTTGTCACAAAATCAGCGGCCTAATGTCCAATTGGCTAGCGCTCTGGTTTTTGGTGCCACAGGTTTCAGATTCGAATCCTGGCTGTGGCATGGATGTTTGTGAGTGGTTCGGAATCCACGTTTAACTATAGCTCCCTGTGTAATTAGCCCAAAGTGTGCACAAAATGACCGTAGAGCGACAAACCAAACTGTCACAAAATCAAGTAGTGAATTGATTTTACATTATATGCAATACATTAATCAATAATATCGTATATAATTGATGTGGGCTCACTAATTTATTTTTTATGGGAATTGGACAAATATTTTTTTTCTCCAAATAACTTGTAACCATCTCTGAACCAGTATTTTGTAAATATGTCAACATTCGAACTTAAACCATTACTCATCGTAAATTTGTTGTTATAAACGCCGGTGGGAAATTTATTAACATTGCATCATTTTAATCTACTGTTATTAAATTCCGTCATAATTTTCATAACTTTTTTAACAAAGTTCCAGCTTGCGGCGAAGTTGCATAATGCATCCCTTTCTCTTATTTTGTAAACATATAATAAATTAAAAATGCATACTCGTCTTAATTATCTCTTAAACATCCAATATCATAACGCCAAATTAATAAATATACATGAGCTGTATTTTTATTGCCTGTAGGCGACACATTTTTTAAGAAGTAATTAAAGAAAACCCTTTATTTTAAATGACATAGTGTTAAGTTTTCACATGTATTAGCAATATTTTTGTATCATATCCAATAATTACTAGTAATCTGCTATAAATAACTATTGAATTTCTATTTATTTTACTGGATATCATTAAAAATTTATTTATTCATTCATGTGGGAAAGTTAATTTCGTTGGGGTTGACTGTTGGCTAATGTTTTTAATAACTCTTGCAATTATTATTAGGCAAATAGTGTTTAAGGATTTGCCTTGTAAGATTGTTCAAGACAATATGACAATTAGTTTATTTTTCCATTGAATTTATTTAAATACTATATTTCCTGAGCCAGTTTAACTTTTAGGTTTTAAATTTGTGAGAGCAAGCACCTTTAGAATAAAAATAATTTACTGATAAAATGTATATTAAATAACCACACTCGCGTCTGTTGAATGTTGTACATTTTTTATTTCTTTATTAAAAATAGTTATTGTTTTTCATACTTTGTATTTTATCAAGGCAAATAAAATAATTCATTTTTTTTTAAATTTTATTTTGTCTTGCGATAAGAGAATAGATGATAAATGGATTTTATTTAATCAAGTGAAATAAAAAATTATAAAAGGCCTCTTAATTTAGTTATGTTTTTGGATTGGTAAGTTTAAATTATGTTGTAAAATAATTTTATACAAACCTGCTATCTCTACTCCAATATAATTGGGTATGACATAGATGTTAGTGGTTCGGAATCCACGTTAAACTGTGGGTCCCGTCTAATTACCTAAGGTGTGCACAAAATGACCATAGAGCTACAAACCAAACCAAATCTACTCCAATACAACTGACTAGTGCTCTGACCTTTGGTACCACAAGCTTAAGATTCGAATCCTGTCTGTGGCATAGTCTTTTGTGAGTGGTTCGGAATACGTTAAACTGTAGGTCCCAGTCTAATTATTCTAAGGTGTGCACAAAATGACCGTAGAGCAACAAACGAAATCTACTCCAATAGAATCAAAAGCAATTTTTTTTTTAATATATAATTGTAGTGGTAAATAATTGTTTTAAATCTATACTTAAGAACTCCCTAATGTGTTAAGATGGCCCTGCGACTTGAGCAATTATAAATAAGAATAAAAGAATGTTCTGCTATCTTATATTGGATTCGCATTTCCTCCTTCCTTGTTCTAAAATTCCATAGTATATCCATATTTTAAGATTCTTCTATTAAAAAAAAAGCAGATGAGGAAGCGGTTATTATAATAACCCTTATCCGTGGTAATTTGTTATGGTTTGTTTTCCAAACTGTGGAATGCAAATGGGAAATATTTCTCAGGATTCTGCATATCTTAATAGTTGCTTCTTAACGAAACGAAAGTTCTCGTGGGAATATTGAATCTTTTGAACTTCAATTTTTTCTTCTGTCTTTTGGATTGAGGAATGTTAATTGCCATTGCAAATGGATTTAATCCAACCTCAACCAAATCGATTTAAGTGTACACTGTAGTTAACTCAGTTTCAGTTCTGATGTGATTTATTATTTTACTTCAAAATAAGATAAACTTACTTTTGGAAATCAAGATAATCAATTTTCGTTATGCGTTGTAATATATAGTTTTTGGATCAAAAATTAATTAATTATATCATTGGATTTTCTGGCCTATTATCTGTTGCTAAATTGAAAAAGTTATTTGTCATCAATCGCGTAAATTGTCATAGAAAAATATTTGTTTCAATTAATTTTTGATTAAAACAAATTATTTCTTTGATAAAATATTTATTTAACACCATAAAAAAACTTCTCAATGGTTATCACTGTTGAGCTTTTTTTTTTATAAAGCTTTGTCTTTGTTAATGCAATTAAATAATTCATAAAGGAGAACATAAATGACTTGACATTTTCTGAATCTTATGATGTGATCTAATATGCAGATAATCCCTCCATAACGCGGCCATTAAGTTCTTAAAACTGATATTTGTGAATTTGTTTAAAAGTATTGCAAAAAATAAAGTTAGATTTACAAATGTTACATTTAAATTTTATAACTTAAGAAATATATTTATTAAAACAATAGTTCCTAATTTCTTATTACCATATAATGAGGTGATTAATCGACTACTATGTCATTAATTCTCAAAACCTGTAGGAATTTTGCATTGCACAGAGGTTTGTCCAAAACTTGAACCATGTTGTTGAAATATTGTATAATAGGGAACTACCTATTTGTAGGCAAATTAATAATTAATAGAAATTTCCTTGATATGGATACGTACGAAATTATTCTAAGCTAATAATCGTACATAAATATAAAAAAAATGTTAAATGATTTGTTAAGATTATATAAAAATACGCGATGCATAATTGCTATAATTGAATACGTGAAAAATTCTTCAATTGATTTCTGAAGTATACAAAAAGCTATAAGTAAGTATTCAGCTGCATTATGTTTATAAAAAATCTGTAAATATTAATTTTTAATAATGTTTTATGTTACTCTCCATAATTAGTATAATGAAAAGTATTCTTTATTATTTTAAAGGCCCAATTTATCCTTTTACGATTCTGTATCCTGAATTTGTATTAAAAGTGAAAAGTCAGGCTTGAGCAACTAATTTTTGGGGTTTGAAAGTTAACACCTATGCAGAGGCAGTGAAGAACTTTTCAAAGATCTTAAAATTAGATATTAGATATGTGATAGGATGAAATCCATAGTGGTGTAAACAATTTTTTTTAAATAAAGAATTTAACTATGTGTGGGGAGAAAAAAAACCTTGATTGTGGCGACAAATTCCATTTGCTTTTGCTGACCGAACTGAGTCGACGTTTTATTTCTCTTTTTCTTTTCTTTTCAAGATTTATTGACACAAATTCGCGTCTCATACAGTACAATTTTACAATTTTTTTTTTTTTTAAATTTACTTGCACCACTGTTCTAATCACATGATGTAATTCACGTCATGTTTTTGTTTCAGCCACTTCATGTTCGCCGTGTGTATCTTTTTTTTTTTTTTTGTATTACTTTTTAATAAAAACTAGAAATCTGAATCACTAAAGAATATCTTCGTCTCATTAACTGTCTATTGTGTGTTCTCTTTGTTGGTCTGAGAAGCTCGTGTCACTCTTTTGTTTTAAGGAGGATCCAACTCGGCGGCTCGCTATTGAAATAGCTTTTTGATGCCCTCAGGTTGTGTGCCTGCTTGTAGCCGCAGGTCTTGTTGAGGTTCTGGAAAGTCAACCTCCTTTTCTTTTGGCTGCACCTTTCTCGTGAGCGGATCACTTTCACTCAAGGTTGAATTAATCAATGGACGATATGTTTTAAAACCGGAAGAAAATGAGAACAAACCATTTGCATATCAGCCATTTTTCGTAAAATGTATTTAGTGTTTATCAACTTTAATTATGGATTTATGGAAAGAAAACTGTTCTAGCGGTTTTTGAAGAGGATTTTGTTGTTGTTGTGACATGAAGAGAAACAAGCAGCATCATTTTTCATTGTGCAACATTTTTGTTAAGCTCAGTTTAAATAAATTTATGCAGAGGTGTCAAATCATTTACCTGTCTTGGGCCGCATTGGAAGAAAAAGAAACCTCTCGCGGGCCACATTCTGAGAATAAACTATCTGGAATCACACATAAAATATTACTAATTTAACGTTAATTATTAAGCTGAAAAGTTCGTACTTTATTGTTGTTGGCGTATTTTTTTTGGAGCTGTTTAATAGGGTTCCATCTCCTGTATGACAGGGTAAATACAGTTACAACAATTAAAATTTCCCAGTATTTACAAATTTAATAAAATTACCTGACAATCATACTCAAACAAAGGAAAGAAAAAAATATCAAAAAATTAAATTAAAATCTTGTGCTGACGTTTTAAATCGTAACTGGGAACGTAAGAGTCCAATCTCCTGGATTGCAGTATTTTCATGATTAATAAGCGTGTGAAAAAATTTAATGGAAATGTGTGTAAGAAATTCTTTTAAAGAAGGAATGGAATGTTAATAGCTTTATAGATATCAGAATTGCGCATGAACCATTTAGCAGAGGTAATTTGGCTGATACTTTGTAAAGTTTCTAGCGTGTTTAGGTTAGATTTAGCTGCATAGGACCAGACCGGGCAAATGTACGTGAGAATTGGGCGAAGCATAGTCGTATGAAGAAGAATTTTGGTATCCCTGGTCCTGGCAGAATTTCTATTCATAAGTGGGTAGAATTTTCTGAAGGCAATATGAAATTTAGTTTTAGTGTACAGAAAATGTCAATCATCTAAATTACATCTACCACGAAAAAAGAAACAAAAGTGTTGTATTATAAGGATCTTTGACCTCTTTGCGAACAGTTATTTTAAATCATTAAGCAAGTCAAATTCTTATAATCACTGAAATAAATAAATAAAAAATCAGACATGTAATTTGATATGTAGGTAAAATTAGAACTGTTGATTTCCTGATTTTCTTGTGTTATAAAAAATATATAATGAGCAGTTCCGGGCCACGAGTTTTGACATTGTTGTATAAGATAGTTCAGAAATGCAGTCAACGTCATACATAGGAAAGAGATCTCGAATCATTTGTTGAGATCGCGCTTTGTAACCTGTGTTGTTCATTTATAAAAAAAAAAGTGTTTATTCATATATATATCTAAGACAGTAGAAGAATGCTATTTTTTTTTATAAACGATAGATCGCGACAGAATGGAATGCGGAAAGGTAGGTTGGATACTGACCCCTTTTAACTTACGCTAATTATTTGTAAGGATTATTCATTGTTTCATTTTCTTCCCAACATTTTAAAAAATATTTGCCAATGGCTAACGTTTTGATAGCTAACAGATTTGACGCCTGTGCTAAAGTAGGAAGAAAGAAAAAAAAAATGTAAATAAGAAGCCTATCTAGGTTAACTTATTATTGACAAAGACATCTATCTCCTACAAGGATTGTAATATATTAATTATTACAAAACATTTAATGAAATACTTTTTCCTAATATTTCAGCGTTTGCTTTTTAATAAACTATATCTGGATCAATATTATTAGGAAGTCTTTCGAAAAATTTGCTCATCACATCCTATTGTTATAATTGGCACATAATAACAGGTTGCCGGTGTGCTCATCACTATATTAAAGTGACAATGAGAATCATATCCAAATTAAAACTTGAGCTTGGAAATTAATCACGAAATTGTTGTGACCTTTCATGGCACCTTCATTCCTGGCGATAGACAACACTCTTTCATCGTAGCATGTTTGAGCTTGGCAGATCCAAGAGAATTTTTTTTTCCGTCATCAAATAAATCAAATCGCCAGTGTAAACAAGTTCCTGGCTTCTTGGCAGTAACGCACTTTCCCCTCACCATCATCCTCGCTCCACCCCATCACTGTGGCGCCATCAGAGCTCGCCATTGTGAAATTTTCATTTATTTCATTTACGCGCGATTTCCACTCCCTACTATTTATCTGGTGTGCGTTGACATTTTCGCGTTTAATTGAAAACTCTTTCTACCAAGGGCTTTACTTGGAACGAAGCAGTGGGCTAACGATCTAACTGAATTAGCGTTTATTTTAGAATTGCGTCTGTGTGTTGTTTTCTGAGATTGTAACATATGGTTTATTACTCGAATTTTCCCACGTTTTTGGTTGAATTAGCTGTCCAAAGAATTAGAGAAAAAACCTTTTTAAAGATATCTAAACACATTTGGTGTATTTCTTTTTGCGGTATCTTAACATGTTTGTGTACTTGCTTTTGTGGTATCTCAACACGTTGGTGTACTGCTTTTATTGTATCTCAATTCGTTGGTGTACTGCTTTTATTGTATCTCAATTCGTTGGTGTACTGCTTTTATTGTATCTCAATTCGTTGGTGTACTGCTTTTATTGTATCTCAATTCGTTGGTGTACTGCTTTTATTGTATCTCAATTCGTTGATGTACTGCTTTTATTGTATCTCAATATGTTGGTGTACTGCTTTAATGGATCTCAATACGTTGATGTACTTGTTTTGTAGATACCTCAAGGAGTTCGAGCTACAATTTTTTAAATAGTCTATAAACAATTTAATGGATTGATTTTTTTTTTTCGTATTTGTAAGAGAGTTAAACATATTTAAATTAAAATTTTTATATAAAAATTGGTTAGTATAAGGGACTTAAGAAAATTATCAAAACTTCTGAAGTGCTACAGAAAATAAAAATCAATTAATATAAATAAAAACATTATCAAATAACACCTTAATAAAAGCACCACCTAAATAAACTACTTGCGTTTATCTTAAGAATACGCTAGAGTTTTAATGATGTTTTTAGTGAAAATAAAAGTTCCTCAAAGAATTTCAAGATGTTTCGGCCATTTTCATAACTCTTACTCAAATTGCAAATAATAATGTAAGAAATATCTTTACACCATGAAAATCCTTTTAGGAAACACTATTTAAGGTTTACTAAATTTCAATTTTTTTTTGCCGTCATTTAAAAAAATTAATTACATAAAATAACTTTTCATTTATAACTTTTCATTTGTGTTTTGCTTGTACCTTAACTTTATTGTAAAATAAATAAGATTGAGCATCTAATGAATAATTAGATGAACAGTGTACATCTAATTATTTCGATGAAATAAAAATTGATCGATAAAAATTGCATATTGATCGATTTAAACATTAATATCGTCAATTAATTAATTTAAAATAGGAACTTATCCATTGATATAAACAGTTTCTTTTAATAAAGGTAAAAGTTACATTTTGCAAAATTGCATTTATTTCTGATATTCTTATTAGAGGTACAGAAAAAGGTAATTTGTTATTCAGGGTAAAACGAATGCAGTCGGTATTTTTGTCTTGGAAAGCTATTTCCATAATTTTAATTTCAGAATGGAGGATATATTAGTGGTAAGCATGACAACCTTGCATTTTTCAACATTGACCTTAATTCGTTAGGCAGTCTGTCTTCTTCTGCAGGTTTGATTATTTTTGGAGCCGAAAATAGACTAGCTTGCTTTCAGGGATTACAATTTCACACATTACAACCCTCTTATCCCCCCCTCCCCTCTGAAATGTCCATTGTGGTCAGTTTTCCCACGAGAAAAGTTGCATGTCATCCAACCCTAAAGATTCCAGTTTTTTTGTTGTGACTCACATTACTCGGAATTGGCATATAAAGAAAAATTCCTTACAGTTTTCGGTAAAAGGTGCCATTTTCACGTGAGGATTTGTTAAATCTCAAAAAAGCAAAATTAGTTACAATTATTGTGAAAGTTGTTTTATGGTTACAAATGTATGATAGATTTTGTAAAACATTTGAATAATTTTTTTTTATTCAAGGAAAAAAATTCACATGTTAACTTTCATGGGCGTAGTAAACAATTCTTGTAAATGTTATCTTTAGGGTAAATTAGCCCCAGTTATATTTTACCGTAATCATCTATTTTAAACTGTTAAATGTGGCCAAATAACTGCGTGAATTAACTGCTCACCGAATATGAATGATATATATAATTGGGCTACCATTTTTTTTCTCCCCCTCCCCTTCTTATTTTTAAACTCTCGTCAGAAATTATCTGCAAGAATTAGAACCAGATATAAAAGGCCATCGAATTATTGTAAACAGTTTTGTCATAGTTTGAAATATTATTTACTGTTAATCCTAACGCCTCCCTCAAATTCAAGTTGTTTCTGAAGGTAGAAGAATATTTTCGGAATTGTATAGTTTTAAAGAATAAATTCGACTTCATTTTTGATAAAATAGAGAATATTTTCAGTTGCCTGAACGAAAATATGCTTATGAGGATTTTTTTTTTTGACACTCCTTCCTTTGACGTCAAACAAGATGGGTTCTTTTGTAGTAATCTCATTTATTTCCATGTATTTGTTGTTGCCAAAAACAATATACATTTGTTATTTCAAAATGGATTACTTTGACTCGCTTTAAAGAAAAATAGTACTTACTACTTACTTTAAGAATTAACCTGTTTAACCATTTTTTAAAGTCTTTTGTTAGGGAAAAATTGCTCAGTCTTATTTGTTTTAACTATTTTTATAGTCATTTGTGGAACTCGTCAAGCGTGTTTTGATGCTATTTACGGAAACCTAACTATTGGTTGTTAAAATAGTCAATTCAGTATACATTTTATACGTATATTTCTAACATTGTTACTTTATGGTTGGGTTATTGTTCTACGACTGTTGCCCGTTGTTGCTTTTCGATCCGCTACTCTCACCATGTGCATACTTATTTTAAAACAATATATATTTAAATCTAGACATTTTTCCCAACCAAAGCTTTTTGATTTCGATGACTTTTTAAAACAGGGAACACAATCCAACTAGTTAAATAAAGTAACCACTTACCTATTTGAAAGATATTTTTTCAATGTTTTTCCAACTCCTTCTATTAGCTCACACTCTCCCTATATATATCTTGTTCAAATTTTCAATCGTTAATAAAATACTTTTTATTCATCCACTCAAATTCAAATAAATTTTTTTTTTTTAAACTTGTAATGGATGTCACTGGATGTTAATACAGTTTTTACAAATATTAATTCATGCATTATTTAAGTTGCATATATCTACCAATAGACGGCGCCAGATAAACTTAAAAAAATGAATGATAATTATTTATAAAGGACTTTCTGCAATATAATGACAAAAAGTAGGAATTGCCTTAAAAAAATTTATTTTTTTATATTACTTGCTTAATTTGGTGCTTACTAAACGACAAGAACTTTGTTAATAATGCACAAACTTGGATGCTGTCTACATAATTTGTCGTTATTGTCTATTATTGTTTTTATATATATGTATATAGTATTGACTTTGTTACTTCTCGAAACATTTGCAAATGGCTAATATGTTGCTAATTTCATACGAATTGAATACGGAAAAATGCTTCATTTTAAAATTACTCTCATCAAAGTAGCTGTGGTCGTGTTAGATAATTGTTTAAAAATACGGAAGCTTATTTAGATCCACATAATTGTTAATCGGGATTCCCATTCATCAATGTTAACAAATGGAAATCACTTTTGTGCTTATTTACTATAAAAATCGAACCAATACATTTTTTAAATTTGTATAATGTAGTTCTTTGAAATTCCATGTTTTTGTGCGGCTCGAAATCAAGTTATCGTGAGTATGTACGCTCTGTTGTCTTTATTAGTTTATGCATCCCTGCTTTACGTGTAAATAAATTCCAAAACTTTGATCAGTACTTGTTTTTTGAATAGCTGATTAGGAGTACGTGAATATATGGTTCGGTAACTGTCTGCTGAATAGAAAGATAAAATAAAATTTTAATCGCAGTTTGCCGAATTTTAGAATTTATAATTAGCATAGTAAGGGAAGAAAGAACTTTTTAGTAATAGCTTTTCTTTGTAGTACACATTCTATTGTTTGCTCTAATAAGTTTGAAATGTTAACTCACTGCCCCAGGTGATTTGTTCCTATTGGAAACGTATCTAAAAAATTTTTAAACTGTGATAAAATAAACATTTTAATTTTCTTTAATTTTATTGCTTTGCCTTCTAAATTAGGTTTGGAAAGAATATTTTTTTATTCTTGAGATAAGAAGATTTGAAATATTTGCCATTGATTTCCTTTTTAAACAGGCATTTTTTAATGTTGAACAAACCTGAATTGTTCTATGAATCTTGGAAACGTTACCTATTTTTATATCCTGAAAGAGAAAAAAAATCAACTCGATTATTTTAATTTCCTTTCCATGTCGTTTCTCAAATTCCAAATGATTTTAAAGGTTAATCATAAATAAAATGCAAAAATTAATATAAATTTCCAAAGAACATTTAGGATGAATTCGTCTTTTAATCGTTAATAGTTTTTAGATTCATCATAATTATTAATGAGGAATATCCTATTTTAAATCTAAAACTATTCAACAGAATTGCTGAACAAATTTTTTTTCTTCTGTCAAATAAATCGTGTTTTGAATAGAAAACGAAAATTTGGGAATGTTGTTCCCTCATAGCATTTTTAATATTTGTTAATTACAAATGTGTTTGATGTATATATTCTTTAAGCGCTTTTATTAATCATCTGTGCATCTGATATTATGAGTATTTTACTTTTAAGTAAAAACTCTTGCTATTTATATATTGCTAAACTAATTAAATCAAACTAATGGGACAGAATTTTATGAATCTAATAAAAGGTTGATAATATCCCAATTGACTATCTCAGAATAGCAATTGCTAAAAGCTAAATATGTAATTTGGAGATTTTAAATACATACATTCCTGTACTGCGATAGATATATTTGTCCATCAACTATTTCATGATCCAAGTGTGCTGTGATGAAAAGAAGCGTTTGGTTTCTACAACTGGAATTGACTTTTCTTTTCGTTAGGCGCTGGAATTATCTTGCGGAAGACACATTTCAAAATGCTGTTTACATAGCTGTCGTGAATATATAATTAATGCCGACTGAGGCAAATTCAGATAAGGATATCGCTCCTTCCGTTGCACTGACAACTTTTCTTTTACTTTCCTTTGAATCGATAGGAAACTTCCTGACTTTACAAAGATGCTGTTGATTCTTTGAAAAAAAATTATATAGACACTGGTAGATACGTCATCAATAAATTTCAAAGTAATAAACCTGTAATAGGATAAAATTCTTAATAAATACATTTTCAAATCCACTGTTATTGTACAGTTCATAATGAGTTACATTAATGAGTTCCAATAATAGGTGCAGCTAATACCTGTTTCATAAATATTGTTTGTAATCGTGAGTTTTTGATTTACAAATAGTTAGCCAACTATAGTTAGAAACTAAATAACTAATCGATACAATTTTTTTATTAAATTAAAGGCGGAAGTCCAAACATCAAGAAAACAATATAGGTTAGATGCTTTGAACGCGTTACCAAAACAAAATGTACTAAGACCAGCTATTGACAAAATCCGCAATTACTTAGTTGCCAACCTAATATTTATTTCTTAAAGGTATCCAAGTGCTGTTATTAGCGGAGCAGATATAACAGCGAAAAGTATGAATTTCTTTAAAGAGAAAAGCGTTGACAAATGTATAAGAGTCAGTGAAATGAAATTAGCTTGTCATTTTTCGTATGAACTTTTAGAATCTTTAATGTAATAGGAATCAAACGTGACTAAAGCAGTAATAGATCGCTACTGCATTAGCTAGCAGGTGATTTTAAAACTAACAAGAAAGCGTTGTAAAATCTTATGCAAACACAGCGGAATGAAAGTTTCTGTAGAAAAAAAAGCCCTGGCTCACACAGAGCTGTCATGTCAAAAATATTTTGGAAATTCGTAAAATATTTCACGCTGATTTGAAATATTTCAACACTGGCTTAATGTGGTATAAATAAATTCAAAACTTCATTTTTATTAATATTCAAAGAATAACCTGAGAATAAGAATAATTACCAAATCTCTTTGAAATACCCGTAAATTTATTGTATTACAGCTTCATGTATTGGGGATTATTAATTTAATGTTTATTAAAATGATACAATTGCATTTCATTTATTTTAGGAAAGATTGTTTAAATTGTAATATTAATTAGATATGGAGGAGGGAAAGAAGCTAATATATTTATTTTCTTGCATCGGCATTTGAAAAATTTAAGCTTTTACCGAAAAACCGAAATTTCTTATTAAATATGCAAATTGCCTAAAATATTTCATGCTATTTATTATTTTTTATTCTTAATTTTTTACAAATTAGTTTCAATGTTTCTTAAAACTTGTAAGTTAAATTTTCTCCTTAACTTAGGATTTTAATTAATTACGGTTAATTTAACGGATTTAAGGTTAAATAGTAATTGCAACGCTTTCAAAAATATCTGCATTTATTAAATTTATCCAATTTTCGAGTGATTACCTTTAAAGTTGCGACACTGTCTAGATGCTCAGACATCAGTAAGTAAAAATTTCTTTCTTTAATCTTATCTCCAGTTTTCCTTATCTTACCTAAAAACCAGTTCTCACACCCTCTCTTCCCCGACTTTCGCAGAATTAGGTTGGTTATCTGTGAGACATAGTAGGGCGCTCGAAAGTCGCTTTTTGAATGACCCGATCATTTTGTGACCGGTCTTTTTTGTGCTTTGAGAATTTGATTAGAAATGTTTTTTGAAAAAATTTTAACTGTAATATTTTTCTCGTATTGTTTTTCTTAAAGTAGTATTCTATACACAAAAATATAATGTTAAAAATATGAACAAAACTTTTATTATAATTTTATAATTTATTAATTACAGATTTATAAATACTTTCTGTTTTTAGTCGAACTATCCATGTTAAACAGTAGGTCCCGGTCTAATAGCCTAAAGTGTGCAGAAAAATGACCGTAGAGCGACAAACCAAACCAAATTTAGTCGAACACATTGAATGAATCGAATTAATATTATTCCGTTTGTTAACTAAGTGGTGATTAATCAAGAAAGTCCGAAGGGTCGTTCTTTTGTATTAGGTCTTTCTTTTGGTTTTTCCGTTCTAATAGACTTGTTTGTTGTAATCGACGTTTCTTTAGTGCTACATATATACAGATCATGAGTGACGGATAGTGACCTCAGTTAAAAATGGTTGTAAGAATTTATGGAAACATAATTTAGAAATTAAAAATCTCTGTGTGGTACTATTATTTTTTTGTGAATAATATCTTAATATGTGTCCGGAAGAAAGCAAGTGATGTCTGAACTTGTTGAGTTGAAGATTCTTTGATGAATCGCTCTGTGAGTTTATAGTTGGTGTCATATTTCTGCATTAGTTCATTTTATCAAAATGTTTTTTTAGTAGTGTGCAATATATTTCTGTCAATTTTATCAGGTAATGAAATATCACTTAAAAAACTTACCTGGAAAATGAGGTTGTGTGCTTTTTTAAAATCGTAAAATTAATTTGTTTTAAAGAAATAATTTGCAATTATGGATGATCCCAGACCAACAAAGTTCATTGTTTATCCGCATGCCGTCTAAGGAGGAAGAGTAAAAATCCACTGCTCAATGACAGATGGTTTACAATATGGAAGATAGTTGAAACATGAAACAGTTACTACTTTTTTAACTGGAGAGGACATGGAACAGTTGCCAAGATAGAAGGGGGGCAATGAATTAACGTCGGGGCAGTTGTTTCCTTAATAGTATTCTGCAACTCGTAAATTATAATTTCATTTATAGTCGTCTTAATATTCCTTGGGCCCCTGTGCAATATGTCAAAAGACCATATCGTGATTTTAATTTAAATTCATTTATTAATGCTATTTATTTATTTATAACTGCTATACTATTTTATGCTACTATTGTGCTTTATTTTAATTACTATTATTTATCATTTTAACTATTTTATACTGCCATATGATATGCAGTCAAACCCGTTTTCAAGCTGTCCTTTTTGTGTGCGGTATATAAAAAAAAATTTCATGAAATGTATATTATGAATAAAAATTAATTAATTATATGTAATTCAAAAAGAAAAAACTGATGGTTATCAAAATAACATGCAAATTTAAAAAATCCAACAGATGGCCCACCAGATGTGTTATCACATTACCACGAATGTTATTAGATGCGCAGAAGTGCTACATCGTGAGGTGTTGATTTACATATAGTATGTTCTATGTGGGACTTTTTTATGCTGTCCCTATTTGTCGAATAAAATTTTTTTAATGTGTTGCAACCAATATATTTTAAGATATTTTTTATGCGGTCCCTATCTCCCGCACAAAAACAGGTTTCACAGTGTATTCTTTTCTCAAAATTATTAAAAAATTTAATTTAACTTGTCGTTTTATCTTGGAATAGTATTCAAAGAGTTTCAAAATTGGGAACTGAATGAAAAAGAAAATAAACCAACGAATGTTGATTGCTTTAATGGATAATATGTTTTAACTATAACAGAACGTATTCTATGATTGAAATGAAAATTAAAAAAAGTTAAAAATTCACCTACTTCTTTTTTACGTTTTAATGTACACACTTTATAATAAAAAATGAAAGCGTACATGAAATTTAGTGCCTTAGTTGAAAAACCAAGTGTCCGATATGCCCAGTGATTAAAAACATGACCCTGGGTCATATATCGTTTGTGTCGTGATAGTTACTCGCCTATGTTTTTGATGATTGTAGAAATGAGAAGATTAATACTAATCTGTTTTAACAGCCTGGTTTTAAATCGTGGTGTAATTATCTCTAACTGTAGCTGGGCCAGTAGGTAAACAGATTGCCTCCTACACCAACCGAAGACAGCCAAAGCCCAAACAAAAGAAGTTCATTGGCTTTGTTTTCATTCGGCTGTCCTTCCTACGCTAATGGGGACGCTTCTCTTGAAGGAAAAAAGAAGCCCTGATTCATCGAACTTTGTCTTCTGCCAATCTCTTGTCATTTAGCAACTGTAGGATGCATTTGCCTGGTTGTTACGTGTGATTATGGAACGTGGTCGTGTTTGGACTGTGTTCTACTTAGCAGCAAAGATCACTTTTTGCCACTGCTGGTCTTTTTTTTTTTTTTTTTTTTTAATTCGCGCATCCACTTTCTGTTTATCTAAAGGACGTACTTTCTGTTTTCATATTGAATTAACTTTTTTTTTTTTTTACCCATAAAATTATGGGTAAAATCGTGTTGGTGGTAAGCAGGATTTTTCGTGTCCTTGGTCACTTTTTCGTTTCCTTGACCATTTTCAGCATTTCTTATTGATTTATTGAAATTTCTTTCACATGCTAATAATTAAATAATGTAAAATTGTTCTAGAAGATAGTTAATCATTTTTTTACCCTTAAAATTATGGGTATTGTTTTGGTGAGCAGGATTTTTTGCTTCCTTGACTATTTTCAATATTTCTTATTGGTTTATTAAAATTTCATTCACATGCTAATAATAATTAAATAATGTAAAATTGTTCTAAAAGATCTGCTGAAATTTGCAAAGACAATTTTATTTCAAAGTGAAAAAGATTCTTGAAGAATAGAAAATAATTTGGAGTTCTGTAGTTTTTTTATATTTAAGATGGCTGTTATGTTGTTGGCTGTATGGTTGTTTTATTCTTACATTAATAAATTCTAAATTTTATGGGTAACCTGTTTATCGGTCCAACGGATTATTTATTTTATCTGTTTCTATTTTTATTATTTTATTTCCCACGATTTCTAACGATGTCGGAGATTTTCTTTTTATTAAAGGATCGCATCATAAAAAAATGTTGGATGAAGATATTATTACAGTTCAGTCATAACAGAATATACAGACAGTACATCATTACAGAACATACAGACAATTCATCGGTTTGTATATATTAAACACAATTGATCAAATATATGAATTAATTGAAATGTTGGTGGAGTTTTTTAACCTCTAGACTCTCAAGGCCACATATGTAGTTTTATAATTCTGATTAATATCATAAATAAAAAGAACAAAACTTTAATAAATTATTCACTACAGAATCTCTCAACAAAAAAAATCTTATGGTTTGGCTGCATTGATAACAATATTTATGGCGTGCAGTTATAAAACACATCATTAAAAATTAACCTTTGAACAAATCATTGATATTTGCTGAAAATACTACCAGATATATTAATTATATTTAGATTTAATAATTAATGCATGGAATAATAATGAATAATTCATGCCCGTAATGTATGAAATCTTTTCACTTATAAATTATTATTAACTCACAGCCGCCACAAATATAGACGTTATGTTTTTTTTGTGCATTTTTATTGTATTACCCATTTTTGCTTTTTGAATTCATATTAATATAAAATGAATAAATCGTGATAAAATAAAGTCGTTTTTCTTACTATAAAAATAGCTTTCATTACAAACAATTGATCTTTCTGGGTTTTTTTTTTCCCTTCTTCTTCTTCTTCTTCATATAAAAAGTCGTCAAACAGTAATAAAACGCCAAAAAATGTTTCAAAAATTGTCCATTGCAGCAGTCTAATACTCCGTCGTCTATAAGTAGTATCTGCGGAGTTTGACCATCTAGATATAAAACTGAGGTGTTAGTAGCGGATGCTTTTTTTTCCCAGAAATTTATTTATAGTACGCCTACAATTATTTGTAGGTTTTTAAATGCGGCGCGACTTCAAAAAGTTTTGAGAGACGCTTGTTTCAACTAATATAAAAATATTAATTTTTAGAATTTATTTAGGTTGGTTTAAATTTTTATCTGTCCGACTCGTGGTTCAATGGTAACGTGCGCCGCTGGTGAGCATTGGGACTGAGATTCAATAAAAGACATTGTTGTAGACACTGTTTCAAAAGCGAGGAGAATCGGTGGCATTTATGATGTTCAGCATCTTGCCTCGTTAGTAAGACAACCTGGTGGAACTTTTCCGTGTTTCTCCCATACGATACAAATGGTAGCCCTCTGGCCTTTGGGGCCGCAATCCTGGCATGGATATTTGTTAGTAACTCGGAATTCACGTTAAACTGTAGGTCCTGTTCTGTTTAGCCCTCGTGTGTAGAAATGACCGTAGAGCGACAAACCAAACAAACCCGTACGATACGCAAATGCGAGGTGGTTCCCACCTAAAAGTCCTCCTGGGAGGCAATGCCCTGCTTCAGCGACACGGAGCCAAGTCAGACTTCTATCTACAGGGCTCTATCATAACAGAAGCCTACCCCCTTTCCTTACTTCCATCCATGAGTAGACTACTCATGGGGTGTCCGTCCTGCGCTGCCTGACACTGAAAATTAGTCACAACAACAAATTTTTATCTTTAAGAAATGTAACGGGAGTTTCAAGTTTGAGAATCTTTGGTTTTAACAATTTCACTAATCTTTAAAGTTCAAACTTTGTTTATATATCTCAGATACATATATTAGGTTGGTCGTCACCCACAAACTTTCTTTTATGCTGGAACAAAAACACACTGACATAATTTGCGTGGTCTCTAGGTCTGAAAATGAAACTGCTGCTATCTTTATACATGGCGATGGCGATGGCGATGGCTCTCATTTCTTTACCGTATTTGCTTTTAATCTCGTAAGAGTATTTGCGCATTGCGCATAAAGATCTTTTCCACTTTTAAGGAGTTTTTACTGTTTTCCGATGGCCTCCGTAAATAGTCGTTTCGAACCAGCGACCTTTTGTTATTGGATGCAGTAGAAAAAAAAAAAAAAGGACGACTGACATTTAAATTAATATATTTTCTCAGAATAAGAGTTGACAGCTTTTTTCTTTTGAGCTCCAAGCGACGGAAAGTAAATTGACTTAAAGGCGCAAAGAGTTGAGTTCCTCTTTTTCCAACTTTTAGTGAAGAAGTTATCTTAATTTTAAACTAGACTATTCAATACTC
The DNA here is from genome assembly GCA_021605075.1 of Caerostris darwini. Classification (NCBI taxonomy): domain Eukaryota; kingdom Metazoa; phylum Arthropoda; class Arachnida; order Araneae; family Araneidae; genus Caerostris; species Caerostris darwini. Next base: position 82,092 of record BPLQ01008873.1, read on the forward strand.
TTGGTTTGACATTTAGCATGGGTGTTAAAAACCGTGTGGGCTGATGATTATGAAACTGATTCAAGTCAAGACTTTTAAAACTATTGGTTGGAGTCGGGATTCGAGTAATTTTAGCAGGAATCAGTTAAAAATTCCGACTTAAAATTCTTAGAATTAAATGTTAAGAAGGTATTTCATATTGTATCCTCCAATAATACAACTGTAGCAAAAACAGTTACTGCTTTAGTAGCATACTAAATAAATTTTGACTTGCGGTCTGATGGCCAATTGGCGCTCTGACCGTTGGTACCACAAGCTTCAGGTTCGTATCCTGGCGGTGGCATCCATGTTTGTGAGTGGTTCAGAATCCACGTTAAACTGTATGTGTCTAATTAGCCCACAGTGTGCACAAAATAACCGTAGAGCGACAAACCAAACTAAAACTAATGTTGACTTAACTCAGCACCGAGGATTATAAAAACCTATCGAGTTTATAAAATGAATTCTATTATTATGGGGGAAAAAAAAGATTTAATGTGTTACAAATATGGCATATTGTACATTTTCTTTTACTTGACTTTTAAGCTATCTTATATTATACTTTGGTATCTGTTCAATTGGTACTGTTATTTTTATAGTATATATGACTAGCGCTCGGTACCTTTTTTGTGGTGATAGTCGGATATACGCTGCGCTAATCTGTTTTGAAAGGAAAAAAAAAATGTTTATTAATTGGTGTGGAAATTTTTTTCATCTAATTTTGCTGATAATTAATTTTTTCCTTTAATTAAATGTTCGGTTCGAATCCCAGCGGTGCCAAGGATATTTATAGTGGTTCGGAAACCATTTTAAACCGTAGGTCCCCGTCTGATATGACTGTAGAGTGTTGGGGTAGGGCTGACACACCTAGCCCATAAAAAGAAAAAATTTCCTGTCTTGAAATCTGCCAGCAGGCAGACGGCCTTTTAGCCCACAACGGGGCTGTTGCGCCAATTAAGGTGGCTATATAGTCAGTTTAAGGCCATATTAGAATGTAAAGAGTAATATTATATTTATATTTTTTGTACTCAAATTTAGAATAAAACAGTGTTTTAAGTACATACAAATATTACACCTTTCAAGTTTTAAACAATACTGTATGAAAAAACTGCTTTTATTCAGGATGTATGAATTCAATAAAAGTCATTGAATTTATTTCATCAATTCATTTTCATAAAGATCATGGTAAATAACATTACGGCAAAGAGTCAGTTAAGGGGGTCGGTATAAAAAAAAAATCCGACTGTAGAGTCAGAAGTCGGAAATTGTGGCTACCTCTGTTGAAAAGTGAAAAACGTGGTTTTAATTTTTTTTTTTTTTTTTTTTCCCCCCCACGTTGTATTTGTTTACATTGCGGAGATGCTTCAGATTGTCTTAGTTGTCACGAATATAACGACGCCATCCATTTTAAACCTTTTCAAGTGCCTCGAAATGAGAAATGTGACTTGGATCACTTTCATAATCATCGTCACATGCTGGTGATTGTTTTTTTTTTTATCCGTTTTCGAAGCGTCTATTTACATAACAGTGATTAACAATGACTGTTCTGTAACTAAATAGCTAGTGTGTAAAGTAAGAATTGTATAGTCGGTTCCCTTTTCCTAATATTCCCTGAGTAGCGAAAAATATTTTTTTTCCCCACTCTTTTGAAGTCTGTAAATATTTGTACTTGTTTCTAAGTACATGGATTTTTCAAAGGGATGTTCATTGTATAGCATATGATAGTTTGGTAGATTTTTGTAGTTTGTTTTAGAATTGGAAGTATTTTTTATATGACAAGAATTGATTTTCTTCTTATGGATTTAAATATTTCAGCGATAAAAAAACTTATATAAACGTTACTATGAACAGATAAAAAGAAAGTATTAAATCTTGAAGTAATGATGCTTCGTGCTTAAGTACGAATATTAGTTTTATAAAAGAACAAATGCCTCATTTCCCCCGATTGATTTAATAACAAAAGCCTTTTTGTTCGTGAAGTATAGTAAGATTTGGTGTTACTTGGTTTTATACAATATATTATTGCCCCTCCCCTTTCGCCAAGCATGATGGAAAATTTTTTTATAGTACTTTTAAAAAATATATATTGTAATTTCATTGCAATATTACTAGTTCGCCAACTGATTGTGTGGTAAGATGTGATTGTCGGATATACGCAGCGCAAATCAGTTTTGAAAGGAAAAAAAAAGTTTAATAATTGCTGCGTAATTTTTTTAATCTAATTTTAAATTTAAATTATTAAAAATTGCAAGAATTTTATTTTAATTAAAATCCCTTTGAAATTACCTTTATCCTCTGTTACGCCGCAAGGTTAACTAGGCCTCTTACCAATTTTCCACACGAACGGTGGTTGAACTGTGCATATCTTTCATTACATGTATGTCATATTAATATAATGACAGCATGTCAACTTGGTGATAACCAGCTGGTGTCGAATTTTTCAAATATTTTTTTATAGAGTTGTTAAAATGTTAAGATGCAATTTTTTGTGCTTTTTAAAAATTTCTTTTATTTTTACAAGAGAAAAAAATCAAAACAAATTGTGCTGTTTCAAATAATCAGATGTGTTGCTTTTCCGAAAACACTATTCGTGTAACATAAAAAAGGAAATGGCATATATAGAAAAATAAAATAAAATAAATCCACGGGGCCTATTTACAGGTTACCCATAAACTTAATTTAATTTCAAAACAAAACACAACAGCAACCTTCAAAAAAAATTTTTAACTCTAGAATTCCTAACGAATTTCTTTTATTGAAAAAACGATTTTCACCAAACGATCTATGAGAAAATTTTACATTATTTAATTATGTAATTATTAGCTCGTGAAAGAAAATTAAAATATTATGTATAAAAAAAAAACCTTGTGAAAAAAAAAAAAATTTTTTAAATATTATTTATATAAAAGCTCGTGTAAAAGAAATTTAAAACATTATGTATAAAGAACCTCGTGAAATTTATTTTTTTTAATATGTATAAAAATAACCTCGTAAATGAAATTTAAACCAATAAAAATAGCTCGTGAAAGAAATAAAAAAAAATTAACCAAAAAGTAACATATATGTGGTCAAGGACACAAAAATTGATCAAGTAAACCAAAAACTCCTCTCTCTAAAACAGAGGTCTCCAAACTACGGCCCGCGACAGCGAATAGCTTATTGCAGCTGTAATAAGTTGGATAAAAAAAGCACAGAATGATAATAACTCGGTCTTATTGACTTGCTAGATAAAGCTTAATGACAAGCATAATACGCAGAAAATTTAACTTAAGCATAACAACTAACAAATAATTGAAATGAATCCCACTAACATTATAAACTAGTGAACATCCCGCTGTTACACCTACCTATTTCCGCTTATGACCACTAGATGTCGTCAAGTGTCACGGTCGTATCGATGCATACAATAGTAATTGTAGTAATTGAACCAGCGAATTTAGCAAGCGTATGCTCGCTCAGAGCGCGTACTCGGCGACTAGTCTAGAAATTATAGATAACGGCAGAAAAATTAAAGCGGTTTTGGCCCTTGGTACTTACTGGAGTAAACAGTATGGCCCTAAGGCTGAAAAGTTTGGAGCTCTAAAACAAGACCCATAATATTATGGATAATAATTACGCAAATTATATCCACAACAGTACGTTGTAAAGCTTTTCAGAAGAAGAAGAATCCGAGCAATTAGCTCCTTGATTGAATCAATGTCGAAACGCTTTTCAGTTGGGTTTGGTTTTTCCTCATTTGCGTTCGTCCAAATCTTCTTTCCTGTGATGAAATGGAGGAAGCGTTGTTCATTAGCTTTGCACGACCCGCGCAAGGCGATACGTATCGCACTGGATGGACAGGAAGTGACATAGTGCGTCGTTCATTGTGTTGGACTTTCGAATCGCACGCTTGGATAGGCAGAATTTAGCAGATCAAGAGCTGTGTTTTCTGCTGGCCTCTTTGTTTCGCGGGCTGCTTCCGTTACGTAATTTACTCTAAAGCATATTGGCCACTGGATTCTTTGACCCATTTCATTCCAAAATCCATTTTAATTACATAAATTTCGTATGGGTCAAATTTTTTTTTTTTTTTTTTTTTTTCAAATCTTGAATTAATATTTCCGATTTTAAGAATGAACAGAAGTCCCGTCCCTAAATCCCCCCTCCCCGAAGTGTTTTTTTTTTCCAAACTTTTTAATTCTGTTGAAAGCTGTTGGCCAATTGGATAGCGCTCTGGCTTTTATTACCACAGGCTTCAGGTTCGAATCCTGGCTGTATGTTGTAGTTCGGAATCCACGTTAAACTGTAGGTCCCGGTCTAATTAGCCTAAAGTGTGCATAAAATGACCGTAGAACGTCAAACCAAACCATACGAAACGTGGCTTTTGGTGCCACAGACTTCAGGTTCGAGTCCCGACGGTGCCTTGGATGTTTATAATGGTACCTCTTTAAAGCGTAGGTCTCGGTCTAATATGACCGTAGAGCGTTGGGGTATGTTGACAACCCTATTGATGACCTATTGGCTAGTGCTGTGCCCATTGGTACCACAGGTTTCAGGTTCGAATCCTGCTGGTGACATGGATGTTTGTGAGTGGTTCGGAATGCACGTTAAACTGTGGATCCTGGTCTAGTTAGCCTAAAGTGTACACAAAATGACTGTAGTGCGAGAAACCAAACCTAAGCTGGATTCCCATCCGATACTAAGATCACACTGCCCAGAATGCCAGCCAATCGGAACCTGAGTGGGCAAGAGATTAGTTTTCTGATTGACTGAATTTTCTTAGACGTGTGATCTTAGTATCGGATGGGAGTCCAGCTTTATACGATGAATATAAATTTCATGCTATGTTGTTTAAATTATTTTTTGGAGATCGCTTGAAATTTCTAAATTTGAAAGAATCGCAGACCAATATAGTTAGAGAACCGCTACTATAGGTCGAAACTTCCATTAGATAGCGAAAATGTTGACGCTTCTACATACCGTCGCAATTGCTGTCCAATCTCAACGTTTCTGAAAGCAGACACTGCAACACACGCTGCCAGAGAACTGCTTTTCGTTACAGCTGGAAGTATACCTATTAGACTATGATTCGTTCCGTGTATACTTTTACCTGTGTTATTAAAACAGGAAATAACATCTATACACATCTAAAACTGTTATCAACTTAATTGGATGTTATTAACTATTGGATTAATACTTGAATTGGAAATCGGATTTGGATTAATACTTAATTGGGTTTTTATTAATACTTAATTGGGTTTTTATTAATACTTAATTGGATTTGGATTAATTCTTAATTGGAAATTGGATTTGGATTAATATTCTTAATTGGAAATTGGATTTGGATTAATACTTGATTGGAAATTGGATTTGGATTAATACTTGTATTAGAAATTGGATTCGGATTAATATTTGAATTGAAAATTGGACTAATGTTTAAAAATAATTCGGCTTTTATTAAATTTTGTTTCAATGTCTCTTACATGAATGAGGTTTTACTCTCCCAAATAAGAAGTCTCGATCAACCTACAATTTGAAGGAAGTGTATGCTTCTCTTTTATCAGGAGAACGTATACTGGTCACGTATCTTGAGCGGCAACCTTATGTAAGAACTGGGGCGTCAGGAGATTCGAGCCAACAGATTATTTGAAGCAGTCAGTTTCGGACGAGATGTAGAAAATGTTCCAGTCGAAACGGTTTCGTAACCGTTATGCCGAGACATTTTCCATAAAATGTTGGCTACCTCATCGAAATTGTCGGCGTGAATTTAATCTAAGCAAATACACCCGACATATCAGATTCGTTCAGGTCTCCAGACATGTCAAAACATGATTAGGCTGGCTGGCGTTTCAGGAAAGGCCCTGTATTGCAAGTTTTAAAGTAGGTTAATAAAATGGATTGTTTAAAGTTGATAAGTTTTTGGCATAGGCGTATCCAGAAAAATATTTTTGATAGTTTGCTAGCCCACTTTTTCAATTTTTGTAGTCAGATCAGTGATGAGTAGATGTAGGAGAAAGAAATGCTGCATTGTAATTTTGATATTATTTTTAGATATAACCACTGACTTTATCTTTGTAAGTGTTGACCCGTTTTCGAGATGTTAAAATAAGGGAAAAAGCATTTTAGAGGGGATTTTATTTTATAAAACATTTATGTTATAAAACATTTTAGTTGTATAACATTTTTGGAGCTCTTATTTATACCATAAATAGGCCACCTATTGAAGAGGGCGGCTTGAAGGCCAATTAATTGGCTAGCGCTCTGTCCTTTGGTACCACGGGCTTCATTTTCGAATTCTGGCGGTGGCATGGATGTTTGTTAGAGGTTTCCACGTTAAAAGGCCAATTATAAAGTTAAGTTTTTAAGTTTGGGAATGTTTGCTTTTTTTTTCCCATTATGGGGCTGTTACGCCAATAAAGAAGAAGAATGTTTGAAATTTATACGTGTTCTTTTTTTTTTATATAATTTTTGTTTGTTTCTATCTTCTTTTGTATATACATAATACGTAATTCAGAATAACTTTAGCTTGACAATTTGCCAAACGGTACATTTCAATCGATATTTTTTGTCATAAAATGTACCAAAAAGGAAAACGTTTTTCTTAATTAGTCGTGCCCTACCTGCTAATTATTAGTAATTAAAGTTTATATTCTTCTCATTTATTTAAAATTATTTAATTTCTATAGACTTTTGAAATGTATCGTCTTGAATTCTTTTCCAGTCCACCCTTAGGTGTCGTGCCGATTTTTTTAAGTTTGGGAGAGAGGTGGCAACCCTAGGTGTTTCTTTTTGCAAACTGCAGGAACTGGTTAGAGTAGAAAATTGGAATCTTTTTCCTGTGTCTCATACTTCCCATGAATTGCACGTATGGGCGAAGAATGTTGCAAGGGACCGCACCAACGCCCGCTGTAAATTACAGAGTTCGATGTTTGGCTGTAAATAGTCGAGCGTGGCACTTTTTCCACGATACATTTGTCTCAACTGTAATTGCCCTGCGCGTTTTCAACCTCTCCTTTGTATGCATTTGGAAATAGCACTGCGCGAAGAATAAATCCACTCCATCCCAAAGACGTGTTATTACTCTTTCACTCCAGAAATCACGAATCGAGTTTCGCATCGACTACGTGTCGGGAATTCGTTGGGTGCGCGGGAGGGCAATTTTCTTCTAGGGTTATTATCGTAATTGGAAAGTTACATCTTGGGGGATGTGTGAAAGGTGCTTTGTTTTAATGATGTGTGTGCTTTTTTTTAAATGGCTTCGGAATTACCGAGTTCTGAATTGAAAACCTGCGCCGCAGTTCGATAAAAGTAAAGATGGGTGATGATGTATCGGCCACCCCAGTTGCAACGTGCGCGGCTAGCGTGAGGGAGGACTGAGAGTTGTTTCCGCTGGTGGTATCCCTTGTAATCACTGAAAGGAGACTTGATTTTCAATCGCTATTATCTCGTATCAATAGTCAGGCTGCGTGGTGGAAGTTTTCCAGGTTTTCTCCCATACGGTATATGCTTCAGTCACCCCCAGTGAAAACGTGCGCGTCTAGTGTGAGGGAGGACTGAGGGTCGATTTCGTTGATGGTATCCATTGTAATTACTGAAGCGACCAGATTTGATGGCGATTGTGACAATGTGTGTAAAGCATCTCGCATCATTAGTCAGGCTGCTTCGGGAATGCTTTCCAGGTTTTCTCCCATACAGTAGATGCTTCTGTTATCCCAGTGGCAACAAGCACGCTTAGCGTGAGGGAGGAATCGGGGTCGGTATCCATTGTAATCACTGAAAGCAGGAGACTTGATTTGCTTACATTGTCACAATCGCTATTGTCTCGCATTGATAGTCAGTCTGCCTGGTGGACGTTTTCCAGGTTTTCTCCCACACGGCAATGCTTCAGTCACCCCAGTGGCAACACGCGCTGCTGGGAAGACTGAGGGTTGATTCCGCTGGCGGTATCCATTGTAATTACTGAAACGAGGATGCTTGCTTGCATTGTCACAATCGCTATCATCTCGCATAAATATTCAAGCTGAACGGTGAAGTTTTGCAGGTTTTCTCTCAGACGGTATATGCTTCAAGTCACTCTAATGGCAGTGTGCGCGGCTATCATGCGAAAGGACTCGGGGTCCATTCCACTGGTGGTATCCATTGTAGTCACTGAAGCAAGGTGACTTCATGGCAATTGTGACAGTGTGTATAAAGCATCTCGCATCGATAGTACCCCGTTCATCACCTGTTGGTCGGCTGTTCCTGGTATATATGAGACACGACCCCTGGTATATGCCAGACTGATGTTCCACCCTTTCCTTTCTAACTACTGGGGCGCTACATATTCCTAGATACAGAGGGGGAGGTTTGAGGTATGGAGAAAAGAAAGATGCTTTCTATTTCGCTGGCAGTATTGTTATAGTCACTGTCTTTAGAAACGAGGAGACTCAATGGCGATTGTGATAATGTGTGTTAAGCATCTGGCATCGATAGTTAGGCTACTTGGTACAAGTATATGTGTTTTCACCCATACGACACGCAAATACGTGTCAGTTACCCTTGCCTTTGCGGAAGGTACTGCCCTCTTCTCAATAAACGTTGGTGGGCTGTTCGGTATACACGAGGCCCATCGATGTTTTACACTCACCTTCCTAACTGGTAGTTAATTTGGTTTCTGTTTCTCAGTAATCTGGTTTCATAATTCAATTTTCTAATTCAGTTCAATTCACAAACACCCCTGTCTAAATCATCATAGAGCCTCCCCGTTCTGAAAGCAGTGACTACAACGGACGCCGCTTATAGTTATGAATATGAAATCAGCTACTCGTTAACTAGGACACCAATAGGATGATTCGAATCTTTAAAACCAGATTACAAAATCCATATAAAATGCCTACTTATTTTACAGTCTTATTCAGGGGTTGAGAATTGGTCAAAAAATTTTCAACTACAAAGTCGGATTCTTTTTTTTTACTGACTTCCGACTCTTTTCCATAATTTTATGTTCTATTATCATTACTGATGGATGTAGAAGAATTTGTGGAATAAATTTAATGATTTCTTAGGAAAGTCATCTCAGATCAACAAAGAAAGAATCACTGAGACTTAGAAAAAGCTAACACTGATAAAGCAGTCACTGTCTTTGTACTTTGTCGCTGTGTATTGGTTGTATTATAGAAAGATGCAATTAAATTCCCTCCTTCATATTTAACATTAGTTGCAAGAATTTTAGAAGGTTAAAAATTAGTTTTATAAAAAAAAAAAAGTTGGATTTTTAAACTGACTTCAGAAATGCACTACTCCGATTCCCCACTTCTGGTCTTATCATTTGAAGATCTCATATTAAATATAATAAACCCAGAGTTAGAATCAATAAATGCGTCGAAAAGTGCTATCTCTTTAACAATTCTTATCAGCTGCTATCGAATGTAAACAAGATCTTGAACAGCCAACTGCACCACCGTCAGCATTGTTAGTTGTCACGAAACTTGACTTCTTCATGCGACGGCCGCCGGCTTTGAATAACCTCTTGGCCCCTCCAGATCGAATGCTTTTTTGGCCGATACCTGGCGTCGATCGTGAATAACGCTTCCACACTTAATGAGGGGAGGATGTAATTGCTGGTTGGACTGTGGATTTCTCGGTGGAAGCTTGATCGTGTGTGCCCTCCGATTCTCATTGTAGGACATTACCCTATCCTGCAAGAGGAAAATCGTGGTGGCATTGTTGTGTTTCCCAATGTGTTCCTTTCTCTATCTAGGAAGTGCACTTCTTGGGAAAGGGCAAACGCCTTGTTCTAAAAGAGGTTAGCAAATATTTTAGTTGATGGATTTATTTTATGCTGATATTTGTTTAATCCAGAGTTCCATGGACGTATCAAGATCGTTCTTGTAACTTATATATTTTTTGGTGTTTTTTAATTTTTTTTTTTTTTTTTAGAAGATTTATCAGATTTTTAAGAAGAAGAATAATTTTTTTATTTTCTAATGCAGCTGGCAAGTACGTAGACAATTATCTTTATACCATAATCAAGGACTACACCGACGTTGCTCATTTAGCACTATACAAGGGGAATGTGTAGGTTGAAGATATGCTACTGACGCGAGTAATAGTATCCCCGCAACGCTCTCCGATCCTATTAGACCGGGACCTACTGTTTGTAGTAGATTCCGAACCACTACAAACATCTATGGTACCGCCGGGACTCGAACTGGCTTTCTTTAGAAGATATATCAAAAAGAAAAATAATAACTAAAAACATCGATTTAGCATTTGGTTCGATTTCTGCAAGACACAGTTTTCAATTAAAATATATATAAATAATATTTTTATAAAAGTAAAATTATTGTTCCCTGCTCTGCCATGGATGTTTATAGTGGTTTGGAATTAACTTTAAACCGTAGGTCCCGATCCAATATGACTGTTCGGCGTAGGGCTGACAACTCTATCCCGTAAAAAGAAAAATTTCTTCTGTCTCGGAATCTGCGAGAAAGTGGACGGCCTTGGCCCACCATGGGGCTGTTGCGCTAATGAAGAAGTAAATTGTATTTTTTTAAAAAGATTCAGCAGTTGAAATGAACTTTCTAATTTAATTCAAATTAATAAAATAGAACTATCTGTGATTAGACAAAAAAAGAAATGTGAAATTTTATCGTGATTTAGAACTAACATTCATCAAAAAATTTTATCTTAATAAATTTAATATTTCTAAATTATTATTTGCAAGAAAAAATGTATGTTTGAGAAAGGATAAAACATTCTTTGTATTACGGGAAGGATAAAGAATTTTTAATGATCTCGATTTTTATTTTAAAAAATCCAGCGAACTGTGTGAGGAGTACACATTAGAACTCTTAAAATGGGCTCATTAGCTAAGAAATTTATTGATCACTTTGCATATAAACTCCCAATTTGGTGGACTAATATAGGTATCTGGTGCTAATGCAATTATACTATTTAGAGAAAATACTGTGGCATTTTCCTGCAAAAGTTTATTTCTTCACATTTTCTTATTATAAATTAATTCTCTTTATATTTAAGGTAGAATATTTCCAGTCTAAGAATTTATCATGTTTATCCGCAATAATATAGAAATTTTTTACACGGCAGCATTCGAAAAGGCTACCAATTCTGTTCCCAAGTCTCTTCTAAACAATGACATTCAAGGGTTTTTCTGTGGTTGATTAAACCACAAGCGGCTCACTTTGAAAACAGGTGGAAATTCCAGCCTATTCAATCACTTCAAAGAAAAAGACAACAATTCTTATCTACTTTCGTCGCAGAATTCCCTGCTTTCTTCTGCAAAATCCTCCCTTTAAGATAATCCGCTGGGGGAGGGGGGTCAGCTTCCCTCGCTTCTCACTGGAGGAGACATTTTCTCATCCATGATCTGTCACCAATCACGATGCGACAACTCATGGTGTAGTCCATATTCCATCTAACTGTTTCGACCTGTGAAGGTCGCACAGACAATCGCTAACTCGTTGATGTCTTATTGTACATGACACCGAATGTCTGCTGTCAAATTTGAGTGATAGGTTATTATTATCATGTACTTGTCAAAGAATATACATTCCTCTCTCCTGGGAAAAAAAATGCAACACATCTTCCCGTGGGAAAAATGGTACAATATATTACAAAACCATCAGTACCTCAGTTTCTTGATAGCCATGAGTACAGTTCATTCAGATACATGTGGATCCTTAGACGTTTTACATTTTAATGCATTACCTAGCAATGGTTTATAAATTATTACAGTTTGAAAGTTCCCGTTTATTTTTTTTAAATTTTTATTTATTTATTTATTTTTTATTTATTTATTTTTTTTTTATGGTAATTGGATTAGTTTCACTGTACAGTGATTTTTCGAGTAAAAGGTGAAAAGAATTGCCAAGATTAATTTCATTGTACACTGCCGATTCAGATGATTTTTCGAGTAGAAGATCAAAAAAATTGCCAATATTAATTTCACTGTACAGTGATTATTCAGGTGATTTTTTTCGAGTAAAAGGTCAAAAGAATTGCCAAGATTAATTTCATTGTACGCTGATTATTCAGGTGATTTTTCGAGTAAAAGGTCAAAAGAATTGCCAAGATTAATTTCATTGTACGCTGATTATTCAGGTGATTTTTCGAGTAAAGGTCAAAAGAATTGTCAAGATTAATTTCATTGTACGCTGATTATTCAGGTGATTTTTCGAGTAAAAGGTCAAAAGAATTGCCAAGATTAATTTCATTGTACGCTGATTATTCAGGTGATTTTTTTCGAGTAAAAGGTCAAAAGAATTGGCAAGATTAATTTCATTGTACACTGATGATTCAGGTGGTTTTTCGAGTAGAATGTCAAATAAATAAAAAATGCCAAGCAAATCTTACCTTTTTAAAAATAGGAAATGTAATCCTTGAATGATCATTATCACTCTGTAATATATCATTAAGGCGAAAGAATTATCAGTCATTCTAACACAAGCAACATTTAAAATTGATGAAACTGGACGTCATCAGAACAGTAGAAGGTCTTATGTGGGATTTTGGCCTGAGTACATTACTGATTTAATCCAACCAACTTGTATTTCAAAATAAGGCAGACATAACTCCACTACTGTTGTTTCGCATACACTTTTTATTATTATGAAGAGAAAAACTATTAAAAATCTTAAAATTTATGATAATTAAAGCTTGTGCTCATAAAGAAAGTTTTTTGATGTCTTTATTTTTATGGTTGATTTATGGTTTTAACATTTTTTCTCCCGACTGTCTTCTGTTTATTAAATATGTCACGCTTCACAGTTTAAAGACCTGGCTGATCATATTATGACTAGACGTTTATTGAGAAGGGATTTAAATGGCTGACCTCAAACGATCAGGCTTCTCGAGTTAAATAATTTTCGAGTTTTTTTCAAGCATATAATTCCTTTATATTTTTAATATATATAAAGAAAATATTAAGAACTAATGAAACAAATAAATAATTTGATACGTTTTAGTACATAAATTCTACAAGTTTTTTAGTATTCAGTTCGATTTTCGTAATAACCAAACGCAAAAGTTGGTTTGATTGTTATTTATCGATTATTTTATATTCATGCCTCAAAATGGTTTTTTTTTCCCCCGCAAATATGAGTTGAACAAAATTTGCTTGAAAATTTTAATCTACCACATCTTTGTCTAACTCAATTTTAAAATAATACTTGTTTTCGTCAATCTTAAACAATGAAAAAAATGATAAATAAATAAATATGTGTTTTAGTGTTTAGTAATTTTTGTGTATTCTGTTCGATTATTGTATATTCAGGTCTCAAAATGTTTTTTTTTTCTCGCAAATATGTATTGATCCAAATTTGCTTGAAAATTTTAATCTATTATTTAGTAACAACCACATCTTTGTCCAACTCAATTTTAAAATGGAACATGTTTTCGCCAATCGTAAACAATAAAAAAATAATAAACAATTTTATGCGTTTTAGTACATAACTTTTAAATGTTTTAGTTATCAGTTCGATTTTCGTAATAACCAAACTAAAAAGTTGATTAGTTTGATTTTTATGTATCGATTGTTTTATATTCATGCCTTAAAATGCTTGTTTTTTTTTCTCGCAAATATGTGTAGATCCAAATTTGCTTGACCATTTTAATCTATTATTTAGTATAAACAACATCTTTGTCTAACTCGGTTTTAAAATGGAGCTTGTTTTCGACAATCTTAAACAATAAAAAAATAATAAATAATTTAATGTGTTTTAGTACATAAATTTTATAAATGGTTTTAGTATTCAATTCGATTTTCATAATAACCAAGCTCAAAAGTTGTTTAGTTTGATTTTTATGTAGCGATTATTTTATATTCATGCCTCAAAAAAAAATTTTTTTTTCCTAAATATGTGTTAATTCAAATTTGCTTGCCAATTTTAATCTAATATTTAGTAACAACCACATCTTTGTCTTAACTCATTTTAAAATTGAACTTGTTTTCTCCAATCTTAAATAATAATAATAAATAATTTGATGTGTTTTTATATTCGTACCTCAAAATGTTTTTTCCCGCGAATATGTATTGATCCAAATTTGCTTGAAAATTTTAATTTATTGCTTAGTAACAATCACGTTTTTGTCTAACTCGATTTTAAAATGGAACAATTGATGGAAATGTGATTGTTTTCTCCAATCTTAAACAATAAAAAAATAATGAATAATTTAATGTGTTTTAGTACATAAATTTTATAAATGTTTTAGTATTCAGTTCGATTTTCAAAAGTTGATCAGTTTGATTTTTGTTTATCGGTTATTTTATATTCATGCCTCAAAATGTTTTTTTTTTCCCCGTAAATATATGTTGATCCAAATTTGCTTGCCAATTTTAATCTTATTATTTAGTAACAACCACATCTTTGTCTAACTCAATTTTAAAATGATCATGTAAATGTCGTCAATCTTCAACAATAAAAAGTAATAAATAATTTGTGTTTTAGAACATAAATTTTACAAGTGTATTCAGTTCGATTTTTATTTATCTATTATTTTATATTTATGCCTCAAAATGTTTTTTTCCCGCAAATATGTGTGGATCCAAAGTTGCTAGAAAATTTTTATCTATTATTTAGTAAAATTATCACAGCTTTGTCTAACTCAATTTTAAAATGGAACTTGTTTTCGCAAAGTTTAAACAATAAAAAAATAATAAATAATTTGTGTTTTAGTATTCGGTTCGATTTTCGTACTAACCAAGCTCAAAGTTGATTAGTTTGATTTTTATTTATCAATTATTTTATATTCATACCTTATTTTTTTCCCCCGCAAATATGTATTGATTCAAATTTGCTTGCCAATTTTAATCTATTATTTAGTAACAATCACGCTCATTTTTAAAATGGAATCAACACAACTCAAACAATCAACTCGGTTTTAAAATGGAACCTGGAATCAACTGAGTTTTTTCGCCAATCTTAGACAATAAAAAAAAACAATTATGCTTAGACATAGGTAATGCAACCAGGTTAGCTACTAGACAGAAATCTATTTCGGCACTGACTCATAATCGCAACTTGAGATGTCTTCCGCATAGATGCCGAAAAGTCTCGTCTGTTACAAGTTTCTTCTATACTGTAACAAAAACGGTAGAATGTTTCAATAGGATCCGGATACATTGTAACATTTCAAATTAAATTATACGGACAATTCTTATATAAACTGTATAAAGCTTCTCCTTTTATTTCTTGCGTTTTTTAAATTAGTTCGTAAAAATATCTAGTTACTCGAGTCTGAATGTTGCAAAATGTTCTTAGAAATCGTTAACTGTTTTATGCTTTCTTTAACCAAACTGTAAATTAACTATAAATGGAATATTATAACAGAAGCCGGATATGTTGAAATTGACGACTCGAATTATATTTCAATTTCTGTGTGTTCTGTATGAATGAAGTTTTGTATTTTTTCCCCTTCATTTATTGTAATTAATTTGTAAAACTATCGAATTACGTGAGTCTATACGTTGAAAAATGTTCTTGGCAGTTACTGAAAATAATTATGAAATGAAATGGAATATTATATTAGCTCATTCGAAAGTTTGAACAGTTCATACAATACTTACAAGTTAAAAATCAAATGAAATGAAATGAAATGAAATTTAAATTATATATTCGCTTGGTTTTCATATTAATTATTCATATTTAACTCCCACAAATTAATAAGATTTGTTTGCTGTTTTAAAAAATAATGCCATCTAAGAAATGATTTTGTCTCGTAAAGAATTTTGATGTGCGTTATTTTTTTAAATGAACTTTGAAATTCTATGCGTTGTTATCCTTTACTTATTAATATGCCTTCTTTAACTGTAAATTAATTATAAATGGAATATTATAAAGAACCCGGATATGTTGAAATATGGCGAATTGAATTATATTTCTATTTCTGTTCTGTGCGGATGAAGTTTTGTATTTTTTTCCCCCTCATTTAATGTAATTAATTTTTAAAAGATATCGAATTACGCGAGTCCGTATGTTGAAAAATGTTCTTGGAAATCATATAAATGATTATGAAATGGAATATTGTATTTGCTATTGCAACAGTTTGAATAGCTCAAACAATACTTACTTAATCAAAACAAAACTAAATTTATTTCTATATTGAAAAAATATCCTCAAATTAATAACAGGATCTGTTGTATGCTGTTTCAAAAAAAATATGATCCAGGAGATGATTTTGTCTCGTATAGAATTTTGATACGCGTTATTTCTCGAAATGACCTGAACTTTGAAATTCCATACTTTATTATCCTTTCATTTTAATACTGTTTTTTTTCTTTTATGAAATGTATTTATATATTGAAACAATAACCACAAATTAATAAATAATTACATAAATGAAGAAAACAGTATTAAAATGAAAGGATAATAAAGTATGGAATTCCAAAGTTCAGGTCATTTCGAAAAATTACGCGTATCAAAATTCTGTACGAGACAAAATCATTTCTTAGATCACATGTTTTTTTAAAAAAAAAAACAGCATACAACAGATCTTGTTATTAATTTGTGGGTATTGTTTCAATATATAATAAGATCTATTGTATGCTGTTTAAAAAAAAAAAAAAAAGATCTAAGCAATAATTTTGTCTCTTACAGAATTTTTATACGCGTTATTTTTCGAAATGACCTGAACTTTGGAATTCCGTGCTTTGTTATCCTTTCCATATTAATAATACTGTTTTTTTTTTTTTTTTATGAAATTTATTTATATATTTGAACAATACCCAGAAATTAATAAATATATTTCATAAATGAAGAAAAAAAGATATTAATATAGAAAGGATAACAAAGCGTGGAATTCCAAAGTTCAGGTCATTTCGAGAAATAATTTCTTAGATCATATTTTTTTTAAAAAACAGCATACAGCAGATCTTGTATATTGAAACAATACCCACAAATTAATGACAAGACAAGATCTGCTGTATGCTGTTTAAAAAAAAAAAATATTATCTAAGAAATGATTTTGTCTCTTACAGAATTTTGATACGCGTTATTTCTCGAAGTGACCTGAACTTTGGAATTCCATGTTTTGTTATCCTTTCCATATTAATACATTTTTTTTTTCTTCTTTTTATGAAATCAAATCATATAAATCGCTCAGGAAATCAGTTCGTTATACAGAAGGGAAGAATGGGTGTATAAAAAAGAGAAGCCCAGGAACAAATATAAAGGACTTTTATATCCTTCCCGAGTTGATTGATGTTTTTCGATATGCCTCCCCACGGGATTGATGGATTGATGCGAAAAGCGACATCAATCACTTTGAGCGCTCACCCTGCTCTGTTATTCCCGAATCACCTATTCCGGCTCATTCAATCTATTGCGATAGAATAGTTTGGCTGAAAGGTGTTGGCGATCGACATTTTTTTGCATTTAATCTTTATAAGTATTTTCTGACCATTTCGCTCCAACGTCTGCTTTTGAGCTTTTAGGGGGCTATCTGTCTTCTTAAAACTGTGGGCTATCCATTTTATTTTGGGAACGCGGATTTACAGCTCGATTGATTTGTGCTTTGTAGAGATGGGTCGGAAATCGTGTCGTTGGGATTTTTATTGTCTCCGTGACTGTGACAAAATATCACTTTTTTTTTTTTCTTTGCGTGGAACAGTGAAAAACCAGTTTATCACATTTATTTTGCAATTGGTCAATATTTGCAGTAAATAATATTACCGAAATCTATTTCAAATAAATAGCTCTTACAAAAGCGTTTCATTTTTGTAACAAAAGAGAAAGTACAGTTAACATTTTTGTTACAAAGCATAAAATCAAGTCCGTCTTTTATCAATTTTCTGTCACTGTATAACGAGTTGCCTAGGGTTTTAAGAAAAATATTTTTTATTTTATATTACTCTTTACATTCTTATGTGGCCTTGAACCGACTATATAGCCATCTTCTTCATTGGCGCAACAGTCCCATGGTGGGCCAAGGCTGTCTGCCTACTGACAGATTTCCAGATAGGGAATAACAGGGTAAGATTGTCATCCTCACGCCCAATTCTACAGTCGTATTCGACCATGATTTATGGATTACAGTGGAATCCGAACCATTACAAACATCCATGGCGCCGACGGGATTTGAACCCGAAACCTGTGGCATTTAGCACTAGTCACTAGGCTATCAGGGCCTATGTAGCCTTCAAAAGAAAAAATATATATGTGTATAATAAGCCAATAGAGAATAAGGATTTGTAAATAGGAAATTTTTTTTTTAACTTGCAGTAAATAAAATTGTGTTGATCAGAAAGTTTTATATTTTTATTAATTTTCAAATTAAGTTGGACAAGCTAATTTTTTTTATGTGTAGGAAGCACGTCACGCTCATACTTTAATCTGTTCACTCCCTCTTTTTCTAGGTTAGAATCCTGGCGTTGGCATGAATGTTTGTTAGTGGTTTGTTTTATTTGTCGCTCTACGGTCATTCTGCGCACACTTCGGCTAATTAGACCGGGACCTACAGTTTAACGTGGATTCCGAACCACTAACAAACGTCCATGCCACCGTCAGGATTCGAGCCTGTGGTACTAACGGCAAGAGCGCTAACCAATTGGCCATCAAGCCGCGTTTATTAGTTCAGAATCCACGTTAATCTGTAGGTCCCGGTCTAATTAGCCCAAACTGTACGCAAAATGACCGTAGAGCGACAAACCAAACCAAAAACCCTGTTTCTCTTTATTGGAGGTTGCGCCTCATATTTTGAAAATTGGTATTTTAAATTTTTCAAGGCTCCTTTATCCCCGATTTGCATAATTTAAACATCTAGGAAATAAATTCTGTCGGGTTGCTATTCTGTTGAAAGTTGCATTTACCTCTTTTTCGCCCTGCTACAACCAACCTGACGGCTTCATTCGTTTTTATTCATTTAAATGTTTTAATTATTATAACCGGCTTTATAACGCTTCACCAGCGAATTATTTTCCTCCAGGTTGTCACGTATAGCAACACATTGTCGCATAAATTCACTTTTCTGCTGCATTCAAATGAAAAACCCTGAAAGAAGAGAGAGAAAGAAAAAAGGTGCCGTCATGATTTTTGGTCTGTTGCGCTTTGTCATTGGAATGCTTTGTCTCCGTTTTCCATTGGGGTGTTTTCTCCAAAAGGCCTTGTATGTGCGCGGAAATTGGTGCATAATGTGTCCTTAACTGTCTCACCCATTACTTCCGAAACCATACTAGTGTAAAAAGTGCATCCACGCGAGTTGTCTGAGAGCTCTTCGTATTGTTTCATTGACTTGGAAGGGAAGTGAAAAGTACGGAACGGACGGGTTTTTTTTTTTTATTCGCATAATGGTTTTAATCACGCCAGGATTTTGGTTCCTCCAAACGAATTTCATTTCGATTTGATTCTGTCTTGGATCATCCTACGTGTCTTCTTGTAGCTCTCTGGTCTTAAAATGTCCTTAACTTTTGAACTATACAGGGTTTTGTATGGTTTCCTGCCATATATATGCCATTTTGTATAGTAGGTGCCAGGATTTTGATTCCTAAAACGAAATTCTTGTCGATTTTGATTTTGTCTTGGATTATCTGGCTCTCTGGTCTTAAAAATAAGGTAGAAACTATACCATGTCAGGATTTTGGTTCCTTCAAACAAAATTCTTTTCGATTCCGTCTTGGATTATCAAGCTGCAGGCTCTTTGATTTTAAAATAAGGTAGAAACTATACCACTCCAGGATTTTAATTCTTAAAACGAAATTCATTTCGATTCCATCTTGGATTGATTATCCGGCGTGTCTTCTTGCAGCTCTCTGGTCTTAAAATAAGGTACTATACCATGCCAGGATTTTGATTCCTGAAATTCGTTTCGATTTCGTCTTGGATTATCTGGCTCCAGCGCTCTGGTTTTAAAATAAGGTTGAAACTATACCATGGCAGGGTTTTTATTCCTAAAGCGAAATTCGTTTCTATTCCTTCTTGGATTGATTACCTGGCGTGTCTTCTTGCAGCTCTCTGGTCTTAAAATAAGGTACTATACCATGCCAGGATTTTGATTCCTGAAATTCGTTTCGATTTCGTCTTGGATTATCTGGCTCCAGCGCTCTGGTTTTAAAATAAGGTTGAAACTATACCATGGCAGGGTTTTTATTCCTAAAGCGAAATTCGTTTCTATTCCTTCTTGGATTGATTAACTGGCGTGTCTTCTTGCAGCTCTCTGGTCTTAAAATAAGGTTGAAACTATAGCATGCCAGGATTTTGATTCCTGAAATTCGTTTCGATTTCGTCTTGGATTATCTGGCTCCAGCGCTCTGGTTTTAAAATAAGGTTGAAACTATACCATGGCTGGGGTTTTATTCCTAAAGCGAAATTCGTTTCTATTCCTTCTTGGATTGATTAACTGGCATGTCTTCTTGCAGCTTAAATAAGGCTGAAACTATACCACGCAACAGCTTGTCACCTCTGTGGCTGTTATCCATCATGGTAACAAATGATGGTTGGCGGATTGCGTAAGGTATCTTTTTTCTTTTGGCGTGAAAGAATTTTTTTCTTATACTGGGTAGTATGTGGTTTAGTTATTGAGGCGAAAGTGTTCGAGCCTTTTTATAACAGTGTAGCCAGCGAACGAGGCATAAATATTAACTATGTTCCTTCCCCGTCTTCATCACTATACTTGAAACGAGATAATCAATCACTTTTTAACGAAGTGTAATGTATATTTTACAGGATAAGCATAATTAAAAGCGTTCTATCGAGGGTTATTTGTTAAGGGCACTTATTGATAAATGTACTAGAGTAACAAAGTAAAATTAAAACCCCTTTCCTTTTTTTCCCCCCTTTAAAAATTGGAAACCTTGCTCTCTGGTTGCTCTTTTGGTTTATTTTTCGTTTATTGGTTTTTGTCATTAGTCGCAGCTAAGTTTATCGTACTTTAAATTCAGAAGTTTTTATTAGTGCATCTTGTGTTACATAGACACCAAATTCTGCCATTCATTAAACAAAATTGTACAATAGACATGCTAAAAATAAGTAGAAAAAGTTGCTTTTTGCTTGCTGTTCCTTTTTTTGGTTTATTTTGCGTTTATTAATTTTTGGCGTTAGTCACAATTAAGTTGATCGTATTTAAATTCAAAAGTTTTTATTCAAAGTGAATCTCGCGTTACATATACACCAAATTCTACCATTCATTAAACAAAATTGTACAATAGATAATTTTTAAAAAAAATCTGTATTTGCATTAAAAAAACTCACTATTATGTCATCAGTTTACTTAAATTTTTAAATATTTAAAATTTTCTCCCAAACATCCCTTCGCTATTTAATATAACACATCGTTATTTAACTTTGGTTTTGTTTACATAAAATTTTTCATAAGAAGAAAAATCAAATTATAATGTAATAAATATATGTTATAGTTTAAAAACTAACTCTGGCACTACAGTCCATGTGGAACCATGGCCATCTGCCTACTGGCAGATTCCAAAACAGGAGATGTTTTCTTTTTAAGGGGTAGGGTTGTCAGCCTTACGCCCAACAGTCATATTAGATTGGGACCTACAGTTTAAAGTGGATTCCGAACCACTACAAATATCCATTACACCACCAGGACTCGAACCCTGTGGCACAGAGCGCTAGTCACTCGGCCGTCAAGGCCCCATATTATAGGTTATACTCTACAATTTTATGGCTACATTCATTACAAACTTTTTCCTCATAATCAGTTTTTTACGTAATTTATTTTTTCTAGGTTCTAGTTATGGTAAAATTACATTAAAAACTAATTAAGTTCTACTTTTAATTTTCTAAAATGTTACTAAATAAAACTTGTTTCTATTCAAGGATTTAGAAAAAATCTATAGCAAATGAAGTTAATTTATTATGCTTCGTAACTTTTGATATATTTTATAATGGATTGTATAGATGAACATATGTCAATTCTCATATTTGTTTAAATATCTTATAAATGTTTAGAGGCAATTTTCCCTCTTCACTTAAGTTCAAGAAATCATAAGGTATAAATCTTATTTCTGTGTTGAGCACGCTATACTAGCAACTATCACATAAAGTGTTAAGACAATTTTTACATACCATCACATTGATGCTAATACAGGTTACAGAGTACTCAATATTTTTCTTACTGTCTGCTTGATCCAATGGCTGATATTGCTACGAATTTTGATTATATTAAAGGCATGAAATGTGGAATTTGAGACTAAAAAATAATAAAAATCAAGTACGTTAAGAACGGGTTTATCATTAATGTCGCGAGGCAAGATTTGAAAACAAGGAATTTTACGATTTTGACTTTGGGGTGACATACTTTCCTTTGACCCATTTTTGAACGGTTGATTTTATTTTTTGAAATTTGTCGCGCCTCAACATATGAACCGCTCAAGATGTCGTATCTCGACATATGAACCGCTCGTGTTCAGCTCTAATTACGTATACACTCTTGGCATAACTGTACCTGTCGCTGATACCTCGCTTATCTAATATTTATTAAATGGAATGTTTGTCTGAACGGATGCAATAGCTATGCATGTGTTGGTGTAGTTTTATTTTAATTTTGCTTGTCATGTTTTTATTGTTTATTTAACTTCAGAATCCGTTGTGATGATTTTTTTTTTTTTTTTTTTTTTTTTACATTATAAAAAAAATATAAATTTTGGTTCTTTTAAAAATGAAATGAAAAATAATTGTAATATATTTATATTATTACTGTTTCGTATTTACAATTAACATTTTATCTTTTTTAAAGTGGGTAAATAAATAAAGCAGTACAAAAAAATTCGAAAGAAATGAAAGATTAGAAATGTAAATTATTCTGTGTGAAGAGTATGCTTTAGAAAAAACAAACTATTAAAAAGTATTTGAACTGCCAAACGATTGTTTATCGTATTCGCGAACGAAAGATCGTTTGGCGAAAAACATTTCATCTGCGTATGAAAAATTTGCTCTCCCAACCCCCTCCACCCTTACTTAATCATTTCTTTAAAAAAAATAATAAGTTGTATCTCACAATTGAACGATTTAATATTTTATCTCAAAGAACGAGTTCTTTTTTTTTTTTAAAGAACGAATCCTTTAATTTTTTTTTATAAAAACGAATCCTTTTATTTTTTTTATAAAAACGAATCCTTTTTTTTTTTTATAAAAACAAATCCTTTTTTTAAAAAAGAACTTTTTTTTTTTTTTAAAGAACGAATCTTTTTTTTTTAAAGAACGAAATCATTAATTCGCCTTGATAAACAATACAACTGAATAGCGTTTCAGATACGAATAATTTGTGAATCCATGATTCGATTGTGTTCAAATTTTGAATTACAAATTTCTTTAATATATCAAAAGTATGGCAGTTACTTCGGAAAGGTTTCAAAAAATATATAGAGTAAACAATAAAAGAAGAAAAATACTCGTTAAATTTTGTTGTACAGGTTTTTCAAATTTTATTATTTTATCTTATTGCAACATACATTCTCTCGTTTACAGTGAATTTTCCACAAAATTTTATGTGAAATAAATATGAAACAGATCATTCTGAGTCAACAAGTTCAGCATCTGGTAGTAAAAGCAACAATCCTTATCAGCAAATTGATAAGCCCGCTGCAATATTATCAGAGAATCCACCTATTATCAATGCGCGAATCCAATCCTTTCACACGGTATGCAAGCCAAGAAAAAAAACTTCTTCCGTCTCGGTCTTTGTTTCTTCGACTTGATTCTTTTATTTAAAAGAAGTGGAAAAAAAACTCCGCGTCGAATACAGACGCGCGTTGTGCAGTGCCAGTTTTCCGGACCTAGCAGGAAGTGACGTCACTGGATGACAGGTTCATTAACTCTCCTTCCTTTTATCTCTTGTTTTCTGGTCATTCATTGCTCCGATCGTCAACAACTCAACCGGCCGCGCTCGCCCTTGGGCGCTGACCACTGGGAGGGTTGTCTTTTGGCGAAAACATTTCGTCTGCGCTCCCAACCCCCTCCACCCTTTAAGCATTTCTTTAAAAAGTTATATATATTTAGTTGAATCTAAAAATATCGAACGATTTAATGTTTTACAAATTCTTTTGGTCTGCACTTAATATTATTTCTCGCTACCTTTGCTGCTAATGTCGTGATAAATGATTTAACTTTAAGTGTGATAAATATTTAAATTTTAAGTGATAAATTTAACGTTATAAGGTGTTTTTTTTTTTTTACGAAACATATGTGTATTTAAGATTTTAAAAGGCAATTCTGTTAATACTAAATCAAACCATTCCATGTAAAAGTAAAATAATTGTTCAAAAACGAGTTATTAGCATCAAAACTAGTAATTATCAGTAAATTGATAATATTAGAAATATAATTCAACTAATATTATCAAGTAAAGCTGCACGTAGATGGCTTGTAAATGAAATTGAAATAATCTCTCCTGAAATAATCTTGTCACATACACTTCTCATGATCTTGGAAGTTTGGTTTGTCGCTCTACGGTCATTTTGTGCACATTTTAGGCTAATTAGACGAGGACCTGCAGTTTAACGTGGATTCCAAACCACTCACAAATCCACGCTAGGGCCAGAATTCGTACCTCAGAACTCTGTGGTATCAAATGCAGAGCGCTAGCCAATTGGCCATCAGGCCGCCGTAATCTTGCAATAGATTAATATTATATTAAATAGTTAATAGTTATTATATAACTATAATATTATAGTTTGATATAAATTATACTTATTAAATTATATCTCATTAAAATATAACCCCGCCCCCTTTTTATTTATTTATTTTTTTTTCGAAAGGTTAATACGTATTTTATTTTTATCCGTTGGACATGTAATTCCTACTTTTGAAGAAAAATCGCTGCATTACTATTTTTTTATGTATTTATCTATGCCGCTAACAGTCTGCCTAATTTATTAAATCTTTAAAATATTTATTAATACAAAATCCACGATGAATAATATCAAAATAGTCTTAATTTGATATGTATAAAATCCCTTCTTTTATAAAAACCAGCTGAGACTATGACTGACAACGAGATTGCTGCCAAAGGGAGAGTTAACCTCTAGAAAAGACCTCTTTATTCCTTCGATTTGCAAGCGTTTATTCGACAAGGAGCCACCGACTCCAACGCTAATTAAAGGAATCAATAAACTCCGACCTCCCAAACCCCCAATTGTGGCCGCAGTCATCCCAAACCTCAGATCAACAAATAAGAGATCGTCACCAATGTTAATTAACAGGTGGGGTTGTTTTTTCCATCCCGAAGACAGAATCCAATCCTTTTACATACGCCCACGCGTTCTTTCGTTGACGCATAGCAACCATTGGAAAGTCGGGGGATTAATGGATTACGTGAAACAAATCATTAGTGAGAGACAAGTGTTTTCGCATAACAAAGCGTTCAACATTGAATTTCATTACGGTCTTAATTTGTATTGTAGTTGGATTGGAAAATGTTATCAAAACCATGAATTAAATATACTGAGAATTGCTTTAGGGGAAGATCAAAAGTATTGATCATTATTAAGATTTGTTAGTGAATAACTTGAAAATGAAATGGGATCTGAACTTTGAAATATGATCTCCAGGCAATAGTTTAGCATTATTATAATGGTATGCATAAACTCCATGTTAAATTTTGCGAGTTTGTACTTTTAAATAAATGCTTATGCAGCTGCTGACGAAATTCAAATTCAGCGTCACTGTAAGCAGGTGCAATACTTTCTATTTACTGTGATAATTTAGAACAGACTTTGCAGTTAAAGGTGTGGACATGTATAGCTTCAAAGTTGCATTAATAAGTTTTTGATTGACCGAGTTTTATAAACAGAGTGTGATACGGAAATAATTGCTGTCGAATAAAATGCCAACATAGTATCAATATAAAGACTTTGCTCGAAAAAAGTAGTATTTAATAATGTGTAGTTTGGAATTAAGTAATTTTTTTTAAAAAACCTTCTACCAAAAAAATTTGCATTTGTTACCATTACATTGAAATTCTTTGTTAAAACTAGATTTATCTTAGCGTACATCTCATAAGATGTATATATTCTCTCGTTTAATCAAAAACTTTTCTTGATGCCCATGTATAAGAAAGGAGGTGTAAACGTTTATTTACCTTTCTCAAAATTAGCTTTGTAACTTTGTTTCACTGCCTTTGTATACTTAATATAAACGCTCTTTGTATATTGTTCAAATCTCGTAGACCAACTTTCAATTCAATCGTATCTATGGGCATCGTATTTCTAAAAAGGTTTTCATTCGAAATTCCTTGAAATGCTTTTCATTCTTGTAGTATAAGATTTGGAATACGTTGAATATTTAAAATGCTTTCTTTTCGTATTTACATTTTCTGGTCTTATACTATTGGCATTATTTTCCTTAATATGTAAATAATTATGGCGAATTAGCAAAATTTGAGGGTGTGTAACAAAAATTGTTGATATTTTTATCAATTTCATTTGTGATTATTTTTTGATAATTATTATTTTCAATAACTAAATACTTGGTGCATACTTGGGAACATTCGAAAACCTAGAAGTAAATTTCCAAACTGGAAAATTATATTATGTAATTTTCGATGCACTTATATCTTTTTTTAATTGAAACAAATACCTGATGTTTTTTTTTTTTTTTTTTGTAGGGGGCGGGAGTTGCTTCTTTGAGTTTTTATTTTTTGTGCTCTGCTTAAATTGCTGTTTCAGAGACATTTAATTTTAACCAACTTTATTCTTTGGCAGACGCTAACCTTCAGAAACTCGGAAAAACATTTTTCTGCGAAGTAAATGTTTCCATTGAAATGTGTCTCTGAATCTTGATTTCCTTTCTGCCGCCCAAAAATAACACAACTTGACTTTTGCAATAGCTAAAATGCACATTAATTGCCCGCCACACATTTGCTCGGCATGATATGTAATTAGCTAATAACAGCTCCTGTCTCGATCGTATCTTAAAATTAATTATCTGGAGAATGATCAAGTGCTGGTGGTGTACAGTTTTGGATCGATCAATTGCAGCGCGGTTCAAATAGACTGCTTATCGGCAACTGTGGATAAACGTTAAATTGTTATGACAGATAAAATTGAGAATGCTACTTTGTAGAGCTGGTCTCGGTCTGTATTGATTGTTGAGTTGAGAAGAATTAGGGTAAAAAAAAAAAATTTCTCTTTGGGGATGCATAATTGTATTATTGCCTTCCTGTCTTAGTTTGTTCTTAATTTTCTGATTTCAGTTACTCTGAGCACGAGATAAGTTGGAATCAATACAAAAATAATTACCTTGCATCGCTTTTGAGTTTAAATAGATTTGGCATCGGTTACTTAAGATCTTGATTAAACTTGATTTTGATTGATATTTTGGATAAAATAAACCAATACAAACTGTTGAAATGTGAATAAGTAGTTCCATTAAATCTTTTTTCAGTTATATATATAGAGAGAGA
Source organism: Caerostris darwini (assembly GCA_021605075.1). NCBI lineage: Eukaryota > Metazoa > Arthropoda > Arachnida > Araneae > Araneidae > Caerostris > Caerostris darwini. Next base: position 109,443 of record BPLQ01008873.1, read on the forward strand.
AATATATAAATATAGAGAGATGTAGTTATTACCATATAGAGAAAGATATGTAGATATTGACATAATACAAACTGGCCGTTTCATCAGTTGGGAAAAACTTAATGCATTTTAAGATTTTGAATCTAATCGATTTGTAATTCGGTAGAAAAATTTCATTCATTTATCATATCTCTTCATTTGTTTTTTTAAAATCCTTACAGTGACGCTAACGCTAAATTTTAAATTTAATTCTTTTGTGTCACATACATTTATTTAACTTGCGTATACCAGTTGGTTCAACAGTAGGAGTAAGTATTGCAGATATTCTTACTGTTCTTTCGAAAAACCTGTATTGGTTATGTCAGCATACTCATCTTCAAATGATAGTTATTCTAATTCTTTCATAGTTATTTTAAGTTCGGAAAACTAATAAATATTCATTTCGATTTAAAAACATAAGTATCAAAAATCAAATTACCATGTTGAGAAACGAATTCCTTTTGTGGTAAATAAATCTGTTTTATACTATTCTTCATATTATGTAGTAAACATTTTTCTGTATGTCACATTTCTGTTGTTTAAAAATAAAACTCTTTACTTACGTAATTTTGTCTTGTTCTAAAACGAATGTCGAAAGTGGTTTAGACTAAAAAGAGATTGTTCCGATATTTGTGTCTGAATTAGCTACATTAATTTTACTAGGTTTAAACTTTGAAACATCTTAAATATGAAATTATATGCACTGAAATGTAACGCTTAGTGTTTATGCAATAATAAAATATTCATAATTCCCAATTCTCTTATCATTGCATGCTTCTGAAAGAGTTTGAAGACACTTCAGCTATTACTAGCAGTCTCTTATCCTATTTATGCTGTCAAGTGAATAAACAAGTCGAAATCGATACGCGCTAACTCGACTTTCTCTTTATGCGACCAAAGTGCGTTTTTCCATTGGCGTGGTGGGAAAACTTGAACACAAAGGTCTCGGAAGAGTCCGCGATTCTTGATTTAGGTGACGTTTTTCCCACCAAGGCTTGGCTCGTCGATTGATATTAGCGTTTCGGTTTTGAGCTGCAGCAAGTAGCCAATATCTGTTAGTAAGTGAAACCTCCTGTGTAATTATCTGATTCATTTATCTTTTCTGATATATCTTCTCTTTTCTTGTACCATATTCATCGAGATGGCAATTTTCTACGAATTCTCTGTAGTGTACTACATAAAAAAAGTAATATTATTATACAATTTTTGTCTATTATTTTTCCAACTTAGCACAATTACCCATGCTTGATTCGTGGATTGATATTATCGTTTCGTTTTGAGCTGCAGCAAGTAGCCAATATCTGTTAGTAAGTGAAACCTCCTGTGTAATTATCTGATTCTTTTTTTTTTTTAAATTGGGAATAATGAAATCGCATAATTTTTTTGCGGCATTATTTATCTTTTCTGGTATCGGAATCTTCATTTTTTCTTGTAACATATTGATCTAGATGACAATTACTACGAATTCTCTGTGGTTTTCTACATTATACAATTGTTGTCTATTATTTTTCCAATTTAGTACAATTAAAAAAAAAACTTCCATCTAAAGAAATACCACCAGCTTTCGCGAAAAATAGAAAACGTTAAGTTAATGTTTTTAAATAATTAAAGTATTGAGTAGGTAAAAAAGTACATTTGGTTTTTACAATGTACTTAATTGGTGAAAACCGAAATTATTTATTGCCTGTGTTACATTTTATCAAAAAGAATTGTTAGTTTGTAAAGTTTGTTACTTAAAGAAGGATAGGGGTTTAATGGGTTTAATGGGGTTCTTTTTTCCATAAAGATTTTTGTACATATAGTGTTTATTTTTTGATTTCAGAATTTTGTGCAGCACTGTGTGTTTAACAAAATTATATTTAAATCTAATCTCTAATAAATCATTTCAACACATCTATTGATAGTTATAAGTATTAAATAATGTGTAAATGAACATTTTAATGAAAACTTCAATTAAAAATTTTTTAATTACTTGATAATATAAATCGCAGTTGTGTTGGTGAGAATTTTGTTATTAAGGTGGTGACCATTTCCATTAGAAGGTCGTAGTGTTAGGCTTTTGCCCATACCAGTGTGTTAGGCTTTCGCTCTAAAAAGGTGTATTGTAAATACATTGTATTTCTCTTGTTGTTCAGTGACTGCTTAATGAGTTTCATGTACTGGATATCCACTTTCATAAATTTTAACGATTTAAATGATTTGAAAAAGAATTTCATTTACTATAATTTTTATAACTGCTAGAAATGAAAAAAAAAAATGTATAGGCTTTCCAGACAAGCTTTTAATTTTGAAATCGTGAAAAAAGTTTATTGTTATTTACAATGCTAATTAATTTTCATTTCCTCATGTTTTGTCGGAATTATAATTTCTGGTAGGTAATATTTTGAGAAATACGTAAGCATGTAATAAGAAAGACTTGATATCGTTTTTATTTATTTTCTGTATTCTTGAAAATTATGTTCATTACGTAAGATGAGATAATTGCAACTAATCACAAGTAAAATACGGAAGTACTTTTATGATCTCCGAAGGAGAAACCTTGAAAATTATATAATTATTTACCTTTTCCGTTAAATAGGTTATTTCAAAAGACTGACAAATTTCAATGGCGTTCTTTTCCTTGGGAAAAACTTTTTGTAGCCACTTAAGTTCTGTAATTATTTATGTTAACTATTCTACGCACAAAATTCCTATAATTTTAATGCTCTTGATTGTTAGTTTTTTAATTTCTACACTGTTAAAGTTAGATGGATCATTATGTTAATGATTCGTGAATATGATCGATTAAACAGTTCTACATTTTTTTTAATCATTATCTCCAAAGAAAAACATCTTTGTACCCAAGTCAGTGGTTCTCAAACTTTTTGAAGTCGGGGCGCATTTAAAAACCTACAAATAATTGTAGGCGCTCTATATATATAAATTTGTGAGAAATAAACACCCGCTATTAACGCCTCACAGTTTTATATCTAAATGGTCAACTCCACAGAAAACTATTTACAGACAGCGGAGTCTCGGAGTGTGCAATGGGAATTTTTTTAACGTTGACAATCTCATAGACTTTACCGTTTCTAATAGCCAGCCATGGAAGTTTCCGCTCATAGTTTTTCGGAAGCCATTTTTGGCGCATTATTACTGTTTGGCGACTTTTGTGTAAAAGAAGAAAAAATGCAATCAGAAAGGTTAGTTGTTTGTAATTAATGTTTTTGAATGAGAAAACTGTCAAGAAAAAGAGTAACGTATAATTTTTATTTTTGGCACATATTTCTCTAGAATACCTCAGGGTGCACCACTGTTCTAGAATGTAGAAATTTGAGAAGAACTTTTTTAGAATGTAGAAATTTGAGAACACCTTTTTCAGAATATTGAAATTTGAGAACAACTGTTTTTGAACATAGAAATTTGAGAACAACTTTTTTAGAACATAGAAATTTGATTAACATATTTTGTACGATTTACATATATAGATTTACTATCTAATTTTTTAATATAATAAAATTGATTTTTCAAATGGACCACGGACTACTCTATTTATATGTAACATATTGTAATTATCAACCCTATAAGAAAATTGTTACAGGCATAGTTATGCTAAATTTTTACCTCACTGCGCATGCTTATTATTTAACTGAGTAAAACAGATTTGATGCGAGTGGTTAGCTTCATTGTGAAAGTATGCAAAAATTATTTTAACCGCAAGATTTAATACATTAATAAGCAAAATTTCTGATAATTTGTTAATGACTCCATTTAAATTCTATCGATATAGACTGGCCTTGTACCAGATGTGTTCCAGAGGTCAAGAAACTCATGATTTCTGCCCGTTGTTTTCGTTTGATAACAAAATGTCGATAACTAAAGTAGAAAGAACTTTTTGTTGTATGTTGGTAATTTTTAAGATTCTGTAAAAAACTGTCTCTTTTCTGTTTCGCTTTCCTTATATTTTGATCCCTTTTGTTTAGTATTTTCACTTTGTAAGGTGAAATCGGTGAGTTGTTTGTTGCTTGAATTTGTATTGATTGAATTTGTGACTGTTTTTTTTGTTGCAAGATTTAAAACCTTTGTGAATAATATATAAATAATTATAATATATTTGCATTATATTAAGTCAACTACTAATTTCATGAAAGATGTTTTAAAAAAAAATTACTTTTTTTTTTTTTTACTTAGATTTGTTAGTTGAAATATATATATATATATATATATATATATATATATTTCCCTTCCCTCAAAACAATTGAGGGTTTTACTTTGAGAAATTAGTTACAATAAACTATCTTATAAATAGAAGAAAACAGTTTGAAAAACTAATAATATCTTCTTCACATATGGTGGCCAATTGGCTGGCGCTCTGGCCTTTGGTATCGCAGGCTTCAGGTTCGAATCCTGGCGATGGCATGGATGTTTGGGAGTTGTTCAGAATCCACTTTAAGCCGTAGGTCCCGGTCTCATGATCGTAGATCGTCACAGAGCCCAATCAGACTTCTCACCCACATCATTCCCAAACTGTAAAGGGGCAACTCAGCTCTAGGCACAGTGATGTGGTGTAGTAGTAGTAGTTCGGAATCCACTGTTAAAGAGTAGGTCCCGGTCTAATTAACCTAAAGAGTGCAAAAAATAACCTTAGAGCGACAAGCCAAACATTCACGTATGGTTTATTTTTCGGTTATCGTATGGTTTATTTTTCGGTTATCGTATGGATAACAAAAAAAATTGTATCTAAATATTTCATCTATTTAAAATTTATGTTGCATTTAAATTTTTTAATTCAATCTTGAAAGTTATTTGTTCTAATTCCTTTTCTTTGCAATTGTTAATAATTATATATTAATATCATATATAAATTTATTATTTTGGCGGAAGTTACTTTTGTATACTTAAACTAAGTGCTTTATACTTCACAGTATATTTGAACTTGAATTAAAATAGTCTTTACCTCATTAACAAATGATTGTGATGTTGTCTTATTTATATTAAAAATTAAAAAAAAATTATTTAAACTCGCAATACTGAATTATTAATTTTCGAGATTCATAATTATTATTCATTTAAAACAACTCTATAGATAAATAAGTCCTAAGTGGTTCGTTAATAAGTTGAAAAAAGAATTCATATTATTTTGATTATATATTAAAAAAAAAATTAAACAGACCATGTAATAATTTTTAAAAAACAAAGCGAGTTAAAACAACCCTTCAAACAACCAACCAACCAACCATATTGAAAATTTTTTTTCTTAAATGGAAAAAGAAAAAAAAAAAAAATCTCGTACGTGAAGCACCGATTGCAGCCATAAGGTTTAAATAACAGTCATTTTCTACAAACCGTATAATTTGTTAACGCCCCCCCTCACTGCCTCAACTCAATCTTCTTTCCGAGGTGTTTTTATTTATTCTTTGTGTGCAGTCACGCTCTTTTTCGTCGGTCTTCTTTTTTCCCTTTTTTTTCCCTACGCCAGCGGGTTCGGCTATTTAATTAGCGGTCTTAGTTCTTGAGAATCAACTAATTTGAGTTTTCCCATACGTATCGATAGGACGATCCCCGGTTGTCAGAAAGATTTAGGGGACGGAAGTGAAGTTTCGTAACCAGATCAATAATAATAATTAGAACGAATCGTCTTCGCATTTCGGTTATTTGTGTAATGAATGGATGGCTGCTTAATTGCGAGCGGTCGCAATCGGGTATAGTTATGGCTGCCGGTATGGGTTTCTGAAATCTGAATGCGACCGTGATTGTTTTGCTTTTCGATTAGTTGTTGGGAAGTTTCTTAGATATTAAATCCTTTAGTCGTTTCATTTTCTGTGTTCATTCTTAGTGGCTTAATAGCTTCAGTTAGTATGCTATGTAAGTAAAGTGCAATCGGAAAGGGTGTAATAACATTTAGGGTGCATGCTTTTAAGTTATTTTATAATACTGTCTTACGATAGATATTTAAGGTAATTTTTATAAAAATGGGGGCTGATTGCCTAGTGACTGGCGTTTGGTGCCACAGGATTTTGCCCGGCGGTGCCATGGATGTTTGCATTTGGTTCTGAATCCACTTTAAACAGTAGGTCCCGGTATAATATGGCTGTTGGGCGTAGGACTGACAACCCTACCCCTTAAAAAGAATCCAAATACAACAGACAGCGTTTGAAATAACAGTTCACGGCATATATTCTTTTAAAATGTTGACAAACTTTAAGCATAGAGAAGTTCATATCTTAATTCACAAACAGCAGTTCATTCAATATATTTTATTCAAATTCAAACTTTTAAAATTTTTCTTTTCTTTAAAAAAAAAAAAATGCTTTATTATTTTTAGGAAGAAAGTCATTACAAAATAAAAAATGTATAGATTTCGATAATTACATACAACACCAAATGTAAACAAACTTTCAGACAAAAACTTGCAGCCAGATTCTTTATTAGATCAAGTGATACCAACAACTTTAATTTTTTTTATGTGATAAAAACATTATTTAATGTTGTTGTTGTCGTGTCCCTCATGGAAGGAGGGAGGAGGGGGTGCAGCTTCTGTTCTGATGGAGCACCCGTAGGTAGAAGTCTGACTTCTGCTCCGTGACGCTCTTACAGTCATAGGAGACCGGGACCTACGGCTTAAAGTGGATTCCGAACCACTACAAACACCCATGGCACCGCCGGGACTCGAACCCGAAACCTGTGGCACCGAGCGTTAGACACTCGGCCATTCAGGCCCACTATTTAATGCTATATTAGAATAAGTTTTACAGTTAATATTGAAGGTAAACATGTTGAAACTATTTTTTCCGATTACGAAAATTGTACTTTCGGTTAAAAAACTCGTCCCCAAGAGAAGTTTAAACTAAGAGAACTTTAGTTTTATAAAAGATGGACATAAACTGTGAAGATATTTAGAAAGCTTAAAATGCAAGCTTTTCAATAATCTAAAAATTTTAAAATTATATTTTGGTCGAAAATCGCATTTTAAAAGGTGTTTTTGTACCATGAATAAAATTGTAAGAAATTGACTTACATAAATAGACTTTACCAAGATGTCGAACTCTCCCCGATTGTTGAGTTAAAATAGCAATCAGCTTTTTCTTTTGCACAATTGTTTTAGACAGTTGAAGATATTGAATTCTTCATTCAGATAATTTTTGCATAATAACGCATTTGGATACTTTAACATGTTTGTTGCGTAAGAAATTAAAAAAAAATAAATAAATAAACAGTAATGTAATAAACTGTTTTAGTCGTTGATTTTTTTTCCCCCTATACTTCGAATAAACATTGGAAAAAAAAAAAAAAAAAAAAAAAAAGGAGTCTAATATGCTGTTTTAGTCGTTATTTGTGTTTTGTATATTTCGAATGAACATTGAAAAAACAAAAAGGAGTGTAATAAACTGTTTTAGTTATTTATTTTATTTGTTTTTTCTATACGTCCAATGAAAATTTTTTACTGACCTGTCATTTTACTTGGCATTAAAAATGTGTCTTCTAAACCGAATGTCGAATTATTAGAATAATATTTAGAGTTAACTATTCGTAGATTAATAGATTAGAAACTTTTTTATATAGATTAAAGGGTAAAATTACGTTTCGCCTAACTAAAGTTTTAGTATGCATTATTTATTATTAATAAAAGCATTCGAATGCTTATTTTTTTTTCAGTTAACTGTTTTTCTTTTTATCAAAACACTTCTCTAAAAGAGACCTGTGGTCGCTCGGCAACCATCCCAACACCCACTTCTAGGAGGCATGTCGAAAAGGCACCTCAATCCCCATAAAAACGAAGAATCTGGCGTTGAATGCAGAACGTCGTAAAGTGAAACCCTGTCCTTCCAACTCGCTGGAGCGAATCGACCATGAATTGTACTTCCGGTGGACTTTGGAAAACGACAGTGTTCTTCCCCTTCGGAATGCCATACCAGACCGGGAGGAGGAAGAAAGAAAAAAAAAAGGGAGATGACTTAGTGATTTTTATCAGCTCTAACGAGCTGTAGTCACTTTTCGAGAATTTCAATTAAACTGGTTTTCTCCTCTCCCTAAAGCTCTTTAAGAGAGGCTTTACTCTACCTTTCTTTTAGGCTGGATAGCGTAAATCTTCGAATGTCTTTACTGCACATGTTACTTTGTGCAGGAGGGGGCGTTCTTTAATTAAATCGTTGAGAGTTTTCGTTGAAGATTTTGTACAATACCAATCCCATTTTTGCTATTGGATTCTTTGGGGTGGTCGAATATTTTTGGAGGGCTCTTCAAATGACCAACCATAAACTGAGTATTTATATTTAAGCCTTTATTTTAATCCAAAATGTAAGGATTGCCAATTGAAGTTGGGTTTTCTAGATGCCACCTTAATTTGAGACGAACACCCCTAGGGGCGACATCCGGGTGTTCACATTCTCCTTGGCTCCTGGGGGCCTCAATGGTCCAGTGGCTAGCGCTCTGGAGCTCGGTACTACAGGTTTCGGATTCGAGTCCCGGCGGTGCCATGGATGTTTGTGGTAGTTCGGAATCCACTTTAAACCGTAGGTCCCGGTCTAACAGGATCGTAGAGCGTTGCGGGGGCATTGTTACTCCGCTTCCGTGGCTTATCTTCAAGTTACGGGCGCTCCCTGGGTAATGCTAAGTGAGTAACGTCTGTGCAGCGCTTGCCTTAAGGCATCCAATACAGCTGTCTAAGTGTTTGCCAGCTGCATTAGAAAAGGGGGGGGGGAACATCTTGCATCGTGGTTCCAAGATAGATTTTTATAATGCTGAAAAGTCTGAACACTTGGTATGGTTGTATTATTGAGGGATACAATTAAATTGCCTCATTAGCATTAATTCCTAGAATTTTGGAAAAATTAAAATTATTTTTATAAAGAGTCTGTATACGGATTTTTTAACTGACTGACTCCTTCAAAAAAAAAAAAAAAAAAAAAACCCACGACTCTTTTCTTCCGATTCTAAAAAAGTTAACATAATTTTGAAATAAACGGTTTGGTTTGTCGCTCTACGGTCTTTTTATTTCCCCACACTTTAGGCTAATCTGACCGGGACCTACTGTTTAACGTGGATTCCGAATCACTAACAAACATCTATGCCACCGCCAGGTTGAAATAAACGGGAATGGTTTTGAATCTATTTTAACTGAAAATGTAGAACTGACTTATGTGTGATTCTTTTTCTGTATATGGAATTCGTACAAATTTATTTCAATTATCATATAGTCTTTCAAAATTATCTTCAAAATATAGTGTGAAAAATCATTGATTATAAATGTTATTTCACTTCATTTGTAATTATGACACACTCATAATTATTTTTATTATTATATAGAATTAATGTGCTTGTTTTATTTTTAGTTTTAAATTTAAACATATACCAAGTTCCATATTCTAATCTTTTTCTTTTTTTTTATATTAACAGCCAAAGCTAAAGCGCCAAGCCGCTTCTCCTTTGTTGGATTGTGCTACAGATAACATCGACAGTCAGTCTACTAAAAGACACTGTCCTGATCCTTGCGAATCTTTCTCCAACTCTGTGCAGCAGCAGCAGCAAGTCCAGCACCAAGCCCAGCAATCTCAAAACCCCGGGTTGCAAAGTTATTCTGTTCAGATAGTTCAGCAGTTCGCCAGTTCCAGTGCTCCCCAGACTTCCCACTCGCAGACAATACAAACCAACTCACCAGTGCAATGCATGAATAATGGGTTGCTGACAGCTTCCAGTTCACCTTTGGCATCTACAGCAGGGCCTTCGGCTAGTCCAGGTTGTGTTGCATCTGGATCTGCTGATAGTGGAAATCAGTTAGCCAACCCCGTTCCAAGTACTTCTGGTGGAATAACTGCTGCATCTACAAGTACAAATGTCGAATGTAAGCCAGAACCTGTCGTGGAATACCCTCAATGCAGTGTGAACGGAACTCTTCCTCCTCTCCCAGAACTCAATAACCAACTGAATAGTGCCAATAATAATGTAAATACCACAACAACATCCTCTACAGCAGCTACTGCAGGCGACAGATTCTCTGATTCCTTAGCTAATCTTGGTTTCCCTGACGATTCTGGAGATGCCGTTTTCCATCCCGGTCTTTTGCAGGATCTTATCGATGACGTTTTTACGACGACGAATCCGAATGATTTGATGAAAGGTTTTAACTTTGTTGACAACCTTGGTCTTAAAGATTCTCCTGAGGATGAAAAGGACTCCCTGAAGCCAATACTGGGCTTAAATAATAAGTCTCTGCAAGACAGACCCCTAAGTCATTTTCCAGACCCATCTAACAATGATAACTTATTTTCTATGAACCCGACACAGCAGAATGTGTTTGACTTTCCAAGCACAGAAGGTAACCCCAGTGTTGCTTCGCAAACTATGCCAAATAATTCCAACAATGTCCAGTCGAGCTTTTCATCTAGCCGAATTGGATCATATACAGCCACTTCGCCGAGTATGTCAGGAATGGCCAACAGTGGTCTAGGTCTCGATTTTAAGTTGACAGAACCAAGTCCCGCGGCACAAACTCTTAAACAAATGGCTGAACAGCATCAAAACATGCAGCAAAAACAACAGCTTGGATTGGGTGTTAGCCCGAGATCTCCCTTTGGATCAGAAACTTTGTCGGACGCTTTGTCAAATATTCGAACTAATTGTTTGAGTAGATCGCCAAACTCAATGAATACTCTTCAAAACAGCCCTACTGGAATGTACCAGCCAATGGGTTATCCGCAGCAGCAACAGACATACTCTGCACCAAGTAGTTCTGCTGTGAAGCAAGAAATTGTAACGCCAAATACGCCAATGTACCCTCCGAATATGACCCAACATATTTCGGAGATGGAATTGCACAGGAGGAGGCAGCAAGCTATGCAGATGCAGCAGAACCAAATGGGTAACCTAGCTGTTCCTCCCTTTTCTCATAGTCCAGATCAAAAGCGCCAATATCACGGAAATCGACAGTTGCCAATGTATAATGATCCATCCCCTGGACACCAACCCAACGATGGCGGTGCCAGTGCCAGTAACAGTCCTGTGCCACATCATTCCGGTCAGTTCTTGAGAAGTGTGTCCACTCCAGGTGTCACACCACCCCCTCAAGGATTTGTATCCAGCCCTTCCCCATCCGGTGGAGCAATGCATCCGAATCAAGGTCTCCTGATGCAGCACACAGCCACTAACCAGCAGCAACTGCAGGTAATATTTTCAGCTTTTTAACATTAACTATTTCATAAATTATGTGATGCAAAAATGTAGTAAATTGATTACTCGGAAGGAAGATAAGTACTTAGTTAAAAGGGTTTTGTCGCTATGTTAGTATTCGAGTATAAAATAATGTTCTTATTTTAGAAATAATTTCTAATTGGCCACCTAATAAATAAGTTACCAGTCTATATACTACTGTGTTGTTTATAAAATAAAAATTTCATTATTTTTACCTAATTGCATTTTGAGTGTTAAACGATGTTTTGAATTGTCATATTTTGGAACATTTTATAGTATATTATATATTTTGAATTTTAGAAATTAAGTTCTCATTATTTGGCTCATTCTAAAAAGATTATTGAAAGGGGGAGGGAATATCAATCCAAAAAGTCTTGTGTGAAACTGGCCTATTAAAATATAACCGAGTTGCTTCGTGGTTGTTCTCTCAGTATAAACACTAACTTTAAGGGTGGAAGTTTAAATATATAAAAAACATTGACACAACTATCAATTTTAATGGGGTTTTCTAATGTTTTAATACTTTCTAATCATTTATTACCAATAGTATTAACACACAATTTTTAATAGTGAATTAGAATAGTAATGTCCAGCGTGTTTTATTATACTCGAAAATTACAATATCATAATATAGATATGTTATATCACGGATAGGGTAAGTAATAAGAATGTCACAAACGCAAAAGGTGGTATATAAAAGTAAGTGTACTGCATTTCTTTACATGCGTTGTTCCTTACTCCTACCTTTTAAAATTAAACCATTCTAAGATTAAATTTTAATAAAAAAGCAATATTAATGGAAGTCATTAATTCATTGACAATGATCATAAGTAAGGGTTAATTAAATTTCTAATACGATCATATCCCACTGTATTTTTCCATTTCATAATCTTAAAGGTAAGTGACTTATAAATGACACTTTTCTTTTAAATAAAAGCAGATTGATTCTAATGGTATACGATTACTTTTCCACTATCTCTAGTTTATATCATTACGTCTGGATCTTAAAGAACCGAATTGTCCCTTGGGTATTGTTTCTGGAGATTCGATGGGTATTTTTTTTAATGCCCTATAAGCGTTTCAGCCTATTAGCTTTCCAAAATTTAGGGATATTAACCATAAAAGATAGCCATTAGAGAGTTGCCCATCCTCTTTTCTTTGTTGTTTGTTTGTATGGTGTTTTTCTCTTACCCTATCTCGTCCGGTATTTAGACGGTTCGAGTTATGGGCGAAGAAACAAAAGGATTGTAGTTCATCACATAAATCCTCTTTACCTTGAAGAGACTAGTGGACTCTTAAAAATGGTGAAGATCATTCGTTTGTGTTTTCTTCTTGCTTGTGCCATTTCGGATAAAGAAAATACAAAGGGTAAAAAGGTATAAATAAAGCTGTAGGCGGTTCGCATTCCGAGCTGCTCGATCCCATTTGCCGGAGATTGTTCCGTCACGATTTTCGGAAGTCGGAGATTTCTGGTTTCATTTTCTTTTTGTGCCGTTAATTGATTTTTTCCCCCTTCTTTCTTTAATGTGGTGTACACTTTGGGGTGGTTGAAGTTAGAATTATTTTTTCTTTTAATCTAGCATGTTGGGCAAGCTAACATCCAGAGATCTGTAATGGTTAGTCAACTACACTGAACACGTCTAGAATTTTCCCTTAAAAGATTTTTTAAATCTAGTATGTTGTGTACAGATTAGCTCAAAGAGATCTTATAATGGTTAGTCAATTGCACTAAACTTGTCGAGGTCTTCCTAGAAATTTTTTAAAAAATCTAGTATGTTGTACTAGCTCGAAGAGATTTTATAACAGCTGCACTGAACTTGTCTAGAATTTTCCTTGATATATTTTTTAATCTAGTATGTTGGTACAGACTAGCTCGAAGAGATCTTATAATGGTTAGTCAACTTCACTGAACTAGTCGAGGTCTTCCTAGAATTTTTTTTTTTTTAAATTTATTATGTAGTACAAACTAGCTCGCATAATGATTAGTCAGTTGCACTGAACTTGTCCAAAGTTTTTCTCTTGAAAGATTTCTTTTTAAATCTAGCATGTTGGCAACTGTAATGCTTCACGTTTTCTTAGCGGCCTGGTGGCCAATTGGCTAGCGCTCTGGTCTTTGGTACCACAAGATTCAGATTCGAATCCTAGCTGTGGCATGAATGTTTGTGAGTGGTTCGGAATCCTCATTAAACTGTAGGTCCCGGTCTAATTAGTCTAAAGTATGCAAAAAAGGACTACAGAGCGACAAAAAAAAACAATCTCGTTTTCTTATAGTATTTTAGTTATTAATATGAGAAACAGATTTTTGCTAAAATCTTTCGTTTTCTGTAAAATCCAGTTTTCGCTTATTAAAACCGAATTTTAAGAAAAATATTGCTTTATAAATTATCTCTAATATCAGCGTTTAATTAATGTTTTTTATGAACTTGAATTCCTATACAGTTTGAAATAATTCCTTCAAGTTTTGATTTAATGCATAGTAATAACGCTATGTGTGCATTTCTTATTTATTGGGTTGGCAAGAAATCAATTGCTGTTTTCACTATAAATAAAGCGGAAGAACATCTTAATAAGCTTTTTGATTTTATGTAGATATTTTCTAATGCTTTATTCTGATGTGAAATTTTTGGCTAGAACAGAAAATGAATTTTAATTGGCTTCCGTTTTTGAATGATGATATGCGCATCAGCTGTTTATGACGCTAATGGTTTCTGGAACCGTTATAAAATAACGTTGCTTCAAATGTTGTAAGTTCTTATAGTGGACTTCGCATTCAATTGCATTTCACGCTCTGGTAAAGCGAGCTCAAGAAGAATCGAGCCCCTAATTGTTCGCGAATCCTATACCTATCAATGTATTGTTCAATAAGTCGATAACTCTCTGGCATACCTGAATTATCAGCTCAATCATAACCTTTCCAATAGCGTCGCGTTCTAGTTACTTCGTGAAGTTTGTAATCAAGAAAAGAAAGATTTCTTTTTTATTTTTTTTTATTTTGTGTTCGTTGGTATGATTAGATATTCCTTGAGCATAGAGGCTGCATAGATAAAGTATTCAATTTCAAAAATAGCTCTGTTGGATTTTGTCATTTATCGAAAGTCCAAACTAGTGAACCATTAACTTTTAAGTGTTCGTGTCTAATGATCTTAAATTATTAACTAAATTTCACAAATTTGATTTTCTTGCACAATGGTTTTTCATGTTTTAACCCATTTCCGTAGCACAGGGAGAGAGAGAGTTCTGGATTCATATGGCTTTCCAAACGAAAATGTATGGTATTTATTTTCTTCTAATTCATTTATATGCAATATGGATCATTGCATGCATTGCAAATAGTGGTGTCTGGTAAGTTGCCTAGGCATTCATATCTTCACAGAAGATGATTTGATGAATTTTCGTTTGCCCTACTCAACGTGAGTGTATGAAGCTGGATTCTCACTAGATATTAAGATCTCGCATTGTAGAACGTTCAACTATTCAGAAGCCTGAGTAATCAGGCTTTCTGATTGGCTGACGTTCTGCAACATGGGATCTTGGTATCTGATGGAAATCTTAACTGCTGGGTTTAAGCTAGATTTCCATTTGACACATTCAGGCTGAACTGCTGACTCAGGTTAGACAATGTCAATTTTGGTTTTTCTTTTATCACAGATGCTTCTTCGAAAGAAGTGTATCTTTAACGGTTTTACCGGATGCGTTTTTCAAAGGTAACTTAAAAATTGCTTGTTCTACTTAAAATTTTCAAAAAAGTGCTTTTTTTTTCAAATTAAAATATATATCGAGGGTTGCTTTAACACCTGCAGGATGGGTTTCAATTTTATTTTTCTAGATTCAGATTTGCCTATGGGTTAATCTGCCTATGATCAAAAAGAGCTCTTTCTCTCCTCCAAGAACCAATTTTTGTATGCCCATATCTTTGAGGCAAGTATTTGAACTTTGGCATGAGGACTTAACTCCTCCTAACAAAAGTAAATTATGAATACCGTATATTTCCGAAAATAAGCCCAGAGTGCGTTTTTTCCAAAAAATTTCTTACGTGTAAACCCGTAAATAAGCCAAAGGGGAAAAGTTCTAGTAACGTTCAAACATGTCGCCATGAGCGGGAAAATGTTGCCAAGTTGGTAAAATGGGTGCAATGTTTTCCAATCAAATCGTTGTAAAGTAAAATGTCAACAACAATAGTTGTAACTCTGTTAACCCTATCTGAAACTAGTACATTCTTTATATTGCTGGCTTGTAGCGTTGTCACCAAAACGGATTTTTTTCCCCCCAACTACGTCGAGGACTGGGTCATATTGACCATGTCCCTGCGAGCAGCCCGATACAAACTAGCCTTGAAGAAAACATGTCGTGTTGGCTGCACGGAAGAACGCTGTTACTTATTTAGCTCTACCCAGTGGGCGCGTGTAGCTGGAAGATATACTACGGGCACGAGTAACACTACCCCCACAACGCTGTAATGTCAGATGAGACTGGGACCTACGGTTTAAAGTGGATTCCGAACCACTACAAACATCCATAGCACCGAACTCATTTTTATAAAACGAAAAACTCATTTCATTTAAAATTAATTTTTGCCCATAAACATAAGAAATATAAACAAAAATAAGTGCTATATTTGGCGATTTATAGGTTGCTCCTACGTTTTCTGTGAACTGAATGCATCGATATACGAGCTGACCCTGACAGCTTTTTAAAACTCTTGGCTTATACACGTAAATATACGGTACTTCTTTTTTCATGTAAAGCTATATAAGAATTCATTTTTGGAACTTTACACCTAATATAATAATTATCACATTGTGATTTACTAACTCAAATATAGTAGTGGAAAAAGTTTGAGACCTCCATCGAAATTCTCAGTAAAAACCATTTTGCAAAATATGTATATACTTTTTTGAAATGTTTCTGAAAAATAATTAAGTGTACAAGTTTTACCTTGAAACTGTTAGAAAACAAAATTATATTAATATTTAATTTTAATTAAAAAATTGTCTTCTTACGTTAAATTTATTACTAGATTAAATGAATTTTTACTGACTGGATTATAATTAATTTTGCTGTCTCGAAATTTGAAGGGTTTATCTTGTAGAAACATAGGCCAAAGAAAATCTTGCCATTAGGTAGAAGAAAAATAACTGAAACTTCATAAAAGTTTTGCAGTGGCAGGAAATGCTGTTAATCTTAGACAATCCACCTTTTTTGATAATCAAATTTTCACTTGTACTTTATTTTGCAGCATAGAATCGTAAAAATGTGTTAATTTTTCGAACATATACATTGGGCAAAACATCAAATTCAAATTCCAACACATAATTTTTAAGTGTGGTGAAAATTTGTTTATATGGTTGAAAAGTAACTCAAGTATGTAACTCCCAATGTCTCAAGTAACTCCCAATGGTTAAGATATTATTGGCAAGAATTTCGTTGAACTGCCAATCTTTTAATCCTGTTCAAGTATATTTTAATCCTGATTTGAGTGAGCTTTGATTTTAATGCAAACTGGTAATCTAGATTTGATTTTCGAAAAGCTTAAACTCCATGGCAATTATTATTTTTTTAAAGACAAATTACCAAACTTGGCCCTGTTGTAATACAATGCCTCTAAATGTAAATTAATAAATTAATGAATGATTAAAATAACATTAATACTGTCTTGTCTTACCTTAGTCTGGATTCAAAGCTTATTTAAAGCTTTTAATGCATGCAAGTTCTGCGGATGTAAATAATAATACAACTATATTTTAAAAAGGAAAACAACAGGTTTAGATTTATAAAATTAAAAAATAATTTTCTTACAAAAAAAAATAATAAATAAATAAATAAATTGATGCGAATATTTTCTAAAAGTGACTTTGGCAGTACATCTAAATAGAAAGATTTTAAAAAGCAATATTCGAAACACAAAACCATTTAAAAATGCCATTCATTGTGGCTATCTCAAATTTTTTTCCGCCCACTTACATATAAAATAAAAGCTGTTATTTTTATTGATAAAATAATTTGAGTTATCATTGTTGGCAATATTGTTACTTTTTTTAAAAAAATTTTATGAATTTCGCCTGTGGTCTCGAAAACTTTTTTTCCACCCTAATAAAAATATTTGATTTTTGGTGAAAGGTGTAAAATTTGTTAATGGTGAAAAATTATAATCTCGGTTTTATTTTATGTGCTGGGTAATTAAAAATTCTATTATCACTGATTTTTTTAAAAATGCACCTAAATTACAGGCATTTTTTTTCATATAATATATTTAAACTCCCTTTCCTAATATAATATAATAAACCTGTTGAATAAATTTATCTTGAATATATTTATGTTTGCCTTTTATGACTTTTAACTGTGTGTATCAGAAAAAAGTATAGAGGATTTCATTTCAGTAAATATATCAAAAATGGAACTCATCTATGATTTTAAATGATGGTGTCTTTCGTTGACAATGTACTTGTTAATTTTTTTTTTTTTACCTCTGTATATAGAGATAGTAATTTTTCAAGGTGACTTTATTGTTGTTGTGATTGGCAGGGATAAAATATCACTGATTTTTGTCTCAGTCAAAAGTAAGGTAATCAGAAACATTTTTTTTAAAGTATAATAACTAGCTAAACAAGTAATATAAAAAAAAATAAATAAATAAATTTAAGTCAATTCCTACTTTTTTTTCACTCTATTGCTGAAAGTCCTTTATAAATAATTTTCATTCATTTTTTTAAGTTTATCTGGCGCCATCTATTGGTAGATATATGCAACTTTAATCTAAAAAAAACTAAAATTAATTAATTAAATTTAATTACTGAATTAATATTTGAAAAAACTGTATTAACATCCAAGTGTCATCCACTACAAGTTGTATGAAGTTGTTAAAAAATGTATTTGAACTTGAGTGGATGAATAAAAAGTATTTTTATGAACGATTGAAAATTTGAACAAGATATATATAGGGAGAGTGTGAGCTAATAGGAGATATTGAATAAATACGATTAGAAAGGTTAAAATAGCCATGACATAACTCATTGATTTAATGATATTGCAGTAATTTATTATTTTTCTAAATAAAATTCCTTTTGCAAGTACTACAGATTGTTTAGTGCGACTTCTATCAATAGGTTATCACAGCGATTTTTTCATGTCAGCTGCTGGAAATGCAGAATCTGCGTAGCTTGTTTATATCTATTAAAATGTGTGCGAATTTTTTCAATGTCGTTTGCACCAATAGCAACCGAGAGACATCGCCAATCCTTTTTTTCTCCTCTTGAGACGAAATCCGTCTGTGTTGTTGCACCTGTTCAGAACGACTCAGTGCTATTCAACAGGGAAAAAGAACGCAGTATTTGGGTGAACGTGGAGTTGAAAAAAGTATGAGTTAAATGACCTTTTTTTTTTATATATATATCTAGTGGTTTCTAATTTTTCATCATTCCCTTACACCCCTGCTCTTGCCTCTTTCTTCGCACTAAGAACTACATCTTCTTTGAGAATAAATTGATTTTTTTTAGCATTATTGCATCTTAAAATTATATTTGCATTGTTTGGAATAGAATTTTCTGCTTAATGTGCAGGTTTTAATGCCTTACGTCGATTTATGGACATTACTTCCACTATTAATGAGACCAACGTCGATTTATGGATATTACCTCCACTATTAATGAGACCATTGTCTTGGTTTGTTGTCTTTGTGTTTGTCTGAATATTTTTTTTGCTGGCGCATTTTTCACATTTGAAATTGCAACTTTTCTTCTTCGAGTAGTTAATTGGATCGCAAATCTATTTGATTGATAGTCTTTCAAGTTTATTTTTTTATTATTTTTATTATTATTATTGGATTAACCTGGTATTAAAACTTCATAATATTATAGACAGTTTCTTTAGTTAGTTATCTCAATAATGATACAATCTAAAATACTTGCTCAAGATTATCTCTTGAGTTGATATGGTGCAGTAATTCAACAGCTTTTGTGCTTGGAGTAAGAAAAACTAATAATATTTTCAAGGATTTATTAACTCAAATTCGTTGTAAATTTTATGAATGATTTAAAATATTAGAGATAAATGATTTTTTTTTATTCTAACAATTAAAAAAATTAGTTTTTCTCAATATCTATTTTCAGCGTCGTCTAGTTTGTTCTTAATTATAGTCTTGCACCAGATTATGAACTCCTTAATACTTAATTCTTACTTGCTGTCACATTTATGTTCATGGTTCAAATGTAATATATTTAGTCTATAATGCATAGTTCAATTTTCACTTATAGGAAAGTTCACACGAAACAATTTGTATGAATGAAATATAAGAATATCATACAATAATACTATGAATCATTAAAGTTTTGCATTCTTTATAGATATTTGTAATGGTCTGGTCTTCATAAATATTAACACTTTAAAAGTTTTTCTTTTTCTAGAATATTTACAGTACTGTGTTTATTTTTTGTTTAGGGCTTTCTGTATGTTACAATTTTATGTTTAGCTTAACTTGCAACATTATATCAGTGGACTCCTGTTCAGAGGCCCGATGGTCGAATGACTAGCGCTCGATTCCAGAGGGTTCTGGTTCGAGTTCCGGCGGTGCCATTAATGTTTATAGTGGTTCGGAATCCACTTTAAACCGTAGGTCCCAGTCTAATATGGCTATAAGGTACTAGGGCTGACAACCCTATCCCGTAAAAATAAAAGCATATCCTGTCTCGAAATCTACCATGAGGCCGTTATGTCAATGCAGAAGGACTCCTGTTCCAAATAATGCACTACCAACATTTAACGCGAGACGCACATTGTTATAACAATCATCAAATCTCTTTGTTTATGTAAACACGCCGCCAACTACTGCATACATTTATAGGGCTAATTACATAAAAATTTTAGTTTGAAGGAACCAGTTTATAATATCAAAGAATGACAAACATTGAAATTTATTGTTTTTTCTTCATGCTATTTTGTTAAATGCAATTGTTTTTAATGGCTTTTATCAGAATGAGGATTTCTAAACGATCATTTTCGACTCTTAACCATTCATTGGTTTTCTCCCTCACTTAACTGTTTATATTTCATGTGCCCATATCCCACCCACCTCCCAGCTAGTGACACACATTTAACATCCTCGACTACAACCGCTTACAGATTTTAAACATTAGTTTCCGGGCATTGCAATTTTAACGCGGAAAATGAACAAACGTATCTCTTCAGTCGTCAATCCTTCAATAACCGACTGAAGGCCGAGCAGAAGTTCTGTTTTCTAGAAATCTGACAAATAAAACGAAACAACGAAAGAAAAATGCCGACAGCTTTAGGAATTTTCATATTGCTTCAGTAATCAGCAATAGCTACTAGTACAGAGATGGGCAAACTTTTTCGGTCGCGGGCCAAAAATAAAAAAAGTCTGGCGGGCCAAGATAAATTTTTCTAAAATTTTAAAAACAATATGCGAGTAGTATTACAATTTAAATATGTTAATGAGATGAATGAAATTGCGATTTTTTTATATTGAGGTTCGAAGTGAGATGTACTGATTCTAAGGAACGAGGCTAAATGCTCATCTGTCAGTCTACTTCTGAAATAATTCTTTCTGTGGTTCATAGTTGAAAACACTTGTTCACATATATAAGATGAAGCAAATATAGCACTGGTTTTCTGGGCTTGAGATATTAAATTTGGGAAACTTACTTTCGATAATGATTTGTAAAACTCCAACTTGTTGGCGCCAATCTACAGCTATAATTAACAAAGAACTTCCGCTTTTAACACTTTACCGATTGAAAACTGTCTGTGCTATTGCCATTGCTATTTCCGTCGATTTATATTTTTAGAACAAAAATAGAGAAAGTAAAAAGATCATCAGTCCTTTGAAAAAAAGGAAGAAAAAAAAATATCTAATCAAAGTAGAAAAGGAGATGGATATATAATATAGAAATATATATTTCTTTTAATTTGCCTGGGGCCGGCAAATTAAAATTCTATCCGCGGGCCGGAGTTGGCCCCATCCTTGTACTAGTAGATATGTCGATCGTGAACGAATAGATTCATTAACTAGAGGCGCGAACGAAAGATCCGAAGCAAAGGAACGACCGTTCATTAGACATTTTCGACCAATAAGCGTGGAAAAGGCCGTCATGTTTGATTATGTAGTACAACAATGTGGTACTACTCTTTTATAAATAATGAAAACGCCATCCAAAATAAAAACAGATGTTAGTTAAAATTTTCGGATAGATTTTTTTATTACTTCAGTAGGAAGGAATTTGGGTAAAATCGCACGCCGTTGGAATTTGGCCTCAAAAATGTTTTTCACCAAAGTGCGCCAAATAACGGGTGCGATTCTAAGTGAAGAGAATTGCAACTCTGCGACGATAGTTCGATTTTGCGAAGCGGAATTTGAATTTAAAAAAAAAAAAAAATTCCGAAAATTTTAGGAAAAATGTGCTTAATCCAAATTATCAATCAATATATGAAGGACGGACGGGACGATGAACTGTGATTTCTCTTTCAAAATCGCATCTATGCAGATTTCTCGACAAAATCTCTTTCAAATAAGTCAGTGTTAAGCGCACATTCAATTTCATACACAGTCGAATGCCTGCTGATCCAGTCATACATAATTCTTATAATATCGCACTAACTCATTTTTTATTCAGAGAACCACGAAATTCGACGAATGGATCTCATCATTTTGTTCTACGCCATTAAATTTCGCTCTGCAACTCCACATATATCCGTATCTTTCATAATCGTTAGAATCTCATCCTTTCCACAAATCGATCACACAACATTCTTAGAAAGCAAACATACACTATTCAATAAATTTCAACTTACCTTGGCATTTAAATCCCTGCTGTAGTACCCGATGTGTAATTTTAAATAATGCATGGAACTCTTATCTTCAAACTAAATTTCATCAAAATCTGACATCACCAATCGAAGGAATAGAAATAATCTAGAATATTTCAGTAGTAGAAAAAAACACATTTGGCAACTTCTCGCCTATGTGGCGCCAAAAAATCGCCATATCTCAACGGCCCCTATTTTGTGATTTGACCGAAATTTGATTCTGTTAAAGAGAATGTTTTAATGCTAAAAAAATTTACCTTGTAATTAATATTTTTCACTAATGTGTGCATAATAAATGTACATTTATTGCACTCGAGTAAAAAGCTTGAATTATTGTGAGGTTTTCAGAATTGACAGGTTAGCAGGTATGCTATTACCTTACAGAAACTTAAATGTTTTTTTTTGCAAATGTTTCACTGTTTTCTTCACTTTTTACTCAAGTGTAAGGCAGTTACCTCAGCAAAAATGTCAAATCTTGCCTAAGTTTCACCCTAATTTAAATGATAATTGGAATAATTGCCTCAACAATTTTCTATAGAATTATTGTTACAATTATTTCCACTGTTTGTCAAGATAATTCAGATACCAGGATGCAGCAGTGCCCTGTGAACAGATGTGTGAGGTGTATAAATATAGATAAACTATTTAAAATGCAGACAAGTTAGTATTGTCATGCAAACCAGCTATGGATTATAAAATGTGGTTACACATAGGATAAAAGTTGCCTAAAAAGCTATAACAGCAGGAATACATCACAAGTATATTTGATATGATGCTATGACTCTTCGTAGCTTTCCAAAATGCTGGTTGTAGTCTGCAATTTTAATTATTTATATCAGGGTAAATTATTTATGATATCAATTTCATTCTTTTCTGACTGGTTAAAATTCTCATAAACAAGAGGATGCAATGTTAAATTTTTAATTAAACCATTATTCCATAATGTAATCATCTTTTCAGTATTTAAACATTAATCCTTATAGCAAGTTTCATTCTTGGCTATATAATGAAATTACACATTTAAAAAGAAAACTTATTTATAACTTGAAACATATACTACCTGAGAGATGAAATCCAATGTCATAAAAGAGTGAAAAGAAATATGATGATAATAAAATAATTGAGTTTAATTCTAAGAATTTAGTATATTACAGGCATCAAAAATAAAAGGAAGGATCAACAAGAAGTAGGGCCACCTCTTTGGGCTATGCCAGCAATAAATTTCCATCAGCTTTTAGGTATGAATGACTATATATTTTTGAAGCTGGGGCAGAATAGGCAAACAATAGCCTGTTAACTACAAGCAATTGAGTTATTGATAGCAAGTTATCCCACAATCCTCAGTTGAAGAGGAATTTAGGGTCTACAATGCTAAAGATACATTTGGCTGTCTTGTGAGGCTTGCTGACATACAGACTATTACAAATATAGTATCTTGTTGAAAAATACCACTTTGAAACTTGCAAATGTACTGCTATTGATGCTGATAACACCCTATATCACCTTCAAGAAGTATGTCCTTCAACAATCACAGTAGGATTGGTTCAGTTACCACATTACCACCAAACTTGTCACTTGGTGACTATCTTTAGTAGTGAAAAAATGGTATTTAACTCTATCATATGCCATTCATTTTATCCAAGGGATCATTCTGGACACCATAATCTTTTGAGCTGGTTACAAAAACAGTCATCACTAAAATACAACTTGATTATCTTCTTATCTATATTACTTTGGCCAATCTTCAAAAAACTTTTCATTGATAGTTGAGCATCCAGAGCTCAATCCGTCCCTACTCTGCGAAGTATCAACAATAGTGAATCGGGGATTCTGCACCTCATTGTGATGTTAGTCCATCAAAAGGTTCTGTTTTCTAAAGGCATCTCCTTCTCTTGTTCAATCCACTGTCTCCAAATCTTAAACATGGGGAATAAATATGTGTTTCAGTTGCAGTATTTAGTAAAACCAACAATCAGTATGTATACTTAACACTAAACTGTTTATTTAACCATCTGTTTGATAAAATCTCTTTCACCAATAAAAATATATTTTAGTATTAATTTGAAAGAAAATGACAAATGTATGCTTATCTGATTTTTTTTCTTTATTTTGCCTACAATTCACATGAGTGTGTGAATTTTCCAAAATTTACAGAAATCATAGGGTTAAAATCTCCATGGTGTTGCATTTTCTCTGTCAGGTAGTGTAAATATATAAATGAGATTCTTCAATTATGCATATAATTTGCTATAAAAATATTTATTCTGGAATATGCTAAAATTGTTCAGTTTTTATTTTATTAAATTTTTAAGCATCTTTAAAAGTCATTGTCTGTCAACAGATTTGCAGTTAATGTAACAAATTTATAACTATGATTTCCTTTTTTTTAGATGGCTCAATCACATTTAATAATCAACCAAGATTTAAAACCAGTTCTGAGTGCTCAGCAGCAACTCCAGCAACATCAACAGCAACTTCATATGCAGCAACAAATGCAGGCTAGATTCTATAATTCACAGTCACACCTTCAACATATACCAACATCACAAACCCCTCTTAACTTTCAGTATGCTGGGCCTACAAGTAGTATCAACTCTAATATAAATCAGAGATCTTCAACTACTGCTCAAACAAATCCTATCCAAAGACAACAATTTTACATGACCAGACCACCTCCTGAGTATCAAGCCTCTATAGAGCCTAATAATACTAGCATATCATCACTAAAATCAGTTTTATCTCAAAATGCTCAAATGCATAACAGTATCAATGTTTGTAATGATCAAAGCAGTAGGAACATGGAACTAAGAAATTTCAATGCATCTAAGTCATATTCTAGTATGATGCCAACAACTCAAATACTTTCCGAATCAACATGTCAGTCATATTCTGACATACCATCTGTTTCAACTGCTTATCCTGGTGCCACTCCAATTTCAAATACAAGTAATTTTTCAAAACCTTATCAAGGAATGTTGCCTGTTTCAGCAGCAGCTTCTAAACCATTTCCTAATGTTATAACATTAGATGATTCTTTAGAATCTCCTAACAATAAATCTTACTCTGATGGTATTCTATCTAATTCAACAACATCCAGACCTTTTGCAGGATTAAGTCAAAATTCAAGTGCTATTTCTATGTCAAAATCTTTGCAAGACTCTATTTCTATGTCGAATGCATCTGTTTTAACTGGAAAATCATATCCATCAAACACATCAATTTTAAATCCGCTTTCTGTGTCTTTACCTAAGTCTTTTGTCGATCCATCTCTCAACAATATGTCTACATCCAAATCATACCAACGACGTATGGCTAACTCAAATTTAACTGCATCTCAACCATATGCTGTTTCTTCTGGAACATTACTCGGGCAATCACAAATGATGCCAGTCACTACTGTGACTTCAACATACACTTCAAGTAGAGGACGAGCTGGAGGTAAGCAGGTTGCATCTAAAAGAAGCAGACAGAGTGGTCATTATAGACAACCAAAACCACCAAATGTTAATGTTGGACCAGAAGGTTTAAATATATCTCAGAGGCCACCTGTAATGAATTCTGAATGGAGGCATACATTTGCTCAGCAAAACCAACATTTTTCAAATATCAACACTCAGTTGCGAATGACCTTGCCCCGACAACCAATTCAAAATTTTGGACAAAATGTTGGTAACAATTATCAATCTCATCATATCAGTTCAAATTTACCAGCCAGTGTTAATAACTCTCTTATGTCTAATTCATCCAACAGTGAGTCAATATTATCTAGATTAAGTAGTATTCCTGAAATGAATTCTGGGTCGACTTTACAACAATCTTCTCAAGTTGTGATTGCTGCAGACAACAGTATGCATTGTTCCTCACAGCTACATATGTCCACTTCTATTGCTTCACCTGGTGAATCTATGAACCTTTCTCACCAGCAGGTATTTTCTCCTGGATCATCAAATGGCTCTTCACAGAATATTGTGCCAGACACTCTTATCAATTTGGATTTCTTGGATACTATAGACTGTTCCACATCAGATCTCTTGACCTTTGATGAAAATGGAAGTACTACATTCTCATTGTTAGATGATATCAGCATGTTAGATAAGTAGATGTGGCCATGTATAATATATAAATAGTATATATATATGGGTTTTTTTATATTTAAGTATTACTAAAATGATCAGGATATTACATACATTTTGTTATATTGAAATTCTAATTTTTTTAATTCAGACTTCAATTTGACATTTAATTACATTCCTTTATGCCTATTTACTTATGTATAATATTGAAAATTTTTGAACAATTTACCTTCGTACATTAATTTTATTTATTTATTTTTTTTCCTGCTTCAAATATTTTATGTTCAATAACTGATCTGCCTGAAAACATGCAGAGTCTTAATAAGCAAATAAAAGTGATAACGCTATCTTCTGGAACTCGGATCACTGGCTACTAGGCTAGTCCAACTGACAACCTCAAACATACTGGATAGATCTTGTAGCATAAAAAGAAAGCCTTGTGAGGCTAAACTTGATGTACCAAACCTTATCTTTGATATATCATGATCAGATTTGGAGCAAAATGAAATTGCTTCAAATGAAAACAAAAATATAAGCTGAAGAAAATACATATATTATTTTTGAGTGTGAAATTTAAATTTAAGCATTTGATGTATTCTGTTTCGATTTTAAGCAAATGTAACTCTGCAGTACAGAACACATTTGATTTTTTTTTTTTTTTCTTATCTTAAAGATTAAATCAATAAATAATTCTGAAGCTGATGTCTGCCTCTATCTACTTTTTACAAAAATTAGGATTTCCTGTATTTAAATTCAACTGTATTCCAATTTCAGATAATTTGCATGCCTTTTTTTTAAGTGTCTTGAATATGCATAAAATTATGTTTGAGTTATAAGTACTTTATTGAATGCTAAAAAATGTAACAAAACTTGTCTTTTATGAGTCAGAATACATTATATTTAGACACCTTTTTTACTTAAATTTTTCTGAGTATTTAGTTCATAAGAACCATTACTTATTTAATTATTGTTGATTTAAATACTCTCAGTAATTTCAGTTTCTGCTGAAATATTCTTTTAATTCTATCATTAAGTTTTTCATATTTGAATGGGTTTTATCGTTAGTTTCAATAGTTTGATAATTATTGCTTTTTGACATTCTATTTTGTTTTTAAGCTGTAATTGTTAACTATATTTGCTTATGTGTGGAAAATGAAATACGTACATTTGGTCTATCGATCAAAAATATGTACATTTTAATTTAACTTCTTGTACAATAGTTGAGGCTAAATATATACTATAAATATTTGAGTGTCATGAATGCTCTGAATTCTTGTGGTGAAAAACGTGGGAGCATACAATTTGTTTACAATTTTATTGTAGCATTATCATTCTTTCATTGTAGTCCAAAAAGTTTTGCCAAATTCCGAAATGAAACAAATTTTAAGAAATTTGTTTTCTCAACTGGAACAACTGAATGGGAGTCATTTAATGCATTCAGTTGTTTGATATATAAATGCATGCAACAAACAGTGAAGCAGTATTTAACTGGCATATCCAAACTTTGTTGTAACACAACAGGCATAGTAAGTGTTTGAATGGATACAGTTGTTCTGACTTGACTATTGCAGGACAAGCCCTACATAACTATATCATATCTGTAGAATAATGATATTGCTTTTTTTCATGTTCAAACACATTTTTAGAAACAATTTATTGCTATTTCACAGAAACCAAACTGTGTATGTAGTTATAGTCTTTTCAATGTAACAAGTAGTAAATCTTCAAATGTGTAATTTATATATTTAAAATGTGTTGAAACAAATTTGCGTTATAAAAAAAAATCCAGAAATTGTAAATATGCTTCTTGTATAAGTTCAATGAAGTCTTTGTTTTAATTTCTTAAGTTAAAAATGGAATTAAGATGCTATGATTACTAAATGTGGATCTATGAGCACAATGTGTTAATTGATTGAGCTAAATAATAAAAAAGTTCCAATAGTTGAAAGTTCCTGCCCCTCCCCCAAGTTTAACTTTTCTTCATTGCAAAGAATCAATTGCAAAATGTTAAGAAATAAAATTACAAATATATAAAAAATAATTCCTCATTGCCAGTTATTGTGGAACATGTTAAATTTTATCCCAATTTTTATTGTGCCTGTTGTTATGTTCTATTGATCCCTATTTTGCATTATTGACATATTAATTAATACCCTAATTCTTAATATTTTTTTTCAATTTTCACTGCTTTCCTATAAATAAATAAATTTTTTTTATATAGTGTTTTGCAAAATAATTTGCTTTTTTTTATTTTAATTATTTACTGTTCATTCAGTTTATTTATTCCTTAGAAAAATTTACTTTTGTTTTGACAAATAAATGCAAATATCTTCCTTGTGGCATTTAAATACAGTGTTATATATTTTTTCCACCCCATGAATATTCTGGAGGGCAGATTTTTATGTGCGTAACTGCTGTAAAAATTCAAATTATTTGTTGCTGTTGTTTCTTATCAGACTTGGTCGACAGCAATATCTAGACTAAGTCCATGAACCCGTGAGAAAACAAAGTCATGATTATTTACTGTAAAAGTAGTATTAAACGGTTTCTCATTTTCATTGCCGATCATCTCATAATTACTGTTGTTGAATATTTGTCTGTTTTTGTGTGGATATGTATTCTTCATTGTAACTGTGTAGATGTATGTATATATAGGCAATGTTAATAATAAAGTATCTGTTTTTTTGAAGTATTAATAAAAGTGTTTAAATGTAAATTTTAAGTGAAAATTTTTGCTGCAATACTTGCTACTTTAATATTCACAAGAAAGATTATTAACTACTCAATTAAACAAACATCTCCAAAGTTTTCTCAAAGTGAAGAGCCACTGGTTTTGCACTGCTTAATGATATATACATTTTTGTTTAGAACTTGTTGATATGTATGAAAAAAAATTTATAGATTTTAAAATTAAGCATTTAAATTGAAATTTGTGCCAGAATAGTATTTAAAAATCATTCGACATTTATTAAAATTGTTTTGTTTATATATATATGTCAGTTTTTTCAAAGAGAATTTAATTATGTTTAAAGTTAAATTTCAAAATTGTTATTGAAATGTTTACTTAAATGAAAATAAATATATGTATATTATTTACCTTTTAGTGATCAGTGTCATGTACAGAAATGTTGTTATGTGCATGATTTCATTATACATTCCCGCAAATCCTTATTTGGTGTTTTGCTAATGAAAAGCATATTTACTGGAAAATGTGCATGTCATGCTTAAAAATTTTTTCTTCTGTTTTATTATTATGTTTATATGAAAAGTTTTCATATTTCTGTATCTGTTTAAAATGCACAATAAACATATATCTTAATGTAATAGAACTTCTTTCATTCCATCAAGTTCTAATAGATAACATGAGTTTATTTTCAGATAAATATCACAGGCATTCAATCAGTATAAAATTTGCACCAATTTTTTTTTTCTTTCTGTTTTATGGAAAGGAAATGAGTTATTTATAAGTGTCAAATTATTAATGAGATTTCCACTTACTTCTGAACAAATTCATGATGTATATTTTGGCAGATTGTATGATATCAGATCTTGATATGAATGAACATAAAATTAGAATTAAAAAATTTGTTCCATTATTAATCTGGAGTTTTAAGAAAGAGAAGCAAAACAAAATTTCTTTGGTCTAAACATCAGAGTTTAAGTCAAATTAACATGTGCGGGAAAAATAATCTTAATTGATACGATATAGAATTAGTAAGATTCACCTTGCAAAACAGACTTTCTTACAATTGAAATATGATTTATTGATATATTCACAAATATAATATTGCTTTATAGGTAAAGAGATCCTTTAACATACCCAAGTGTTGTGCTGAATTATGTGCAAGGAAAATGTGGCCACATTTTTCTGTTCAATGTATTTCCTTAAATCATACATCAGTATTATTTTTCTTATTTGAGAATTATTTCTATCAGTAGAATTAGCAAATCAAATTTGGTTAGATTTTATTCTAAATTAATGAATGAAAATATTCAGATTTAAAGTTCCATAAGTTTATTTCATAAAAAATACAGAAATTTTACACTTATCAGAATACAATTGCGCTTTAAATGACAATTCTAAAATGCTAAACATTATTTTCATTTTTGATATAAAATATTTTTTTTTTAAATGCACCATGTTAGCATAGAAATTTTTTAAAATACAAAGTTTGACCAAAAATATAAAATTGGATAACAATAAAAATAAAAACTTAATGAAATACTTCATTTCTATGAGTTAAAGTAATATGCCTAATTTTGTATAATCACCAACTTGGATGCATATTTATTAATAATTATAAAGTTCAAGGCACCTAATAGAATTAAGTACAATACTCAAACCTTTTCAGTGGAAAATTTTTATTATTTATAATTCTTAACATTTTAAATACCTTTTGAGTATCTAACTAATTCATGAATGAATAGGTATTCACAATATAAAATTGTGCTGAGTAAAAAGGAAATATTACTTAAAGTAGTATATTTAAGCTCATATGTTATCACCAACTTTAATGGTTTATTTATGAATGTTTAAAAAAAATGAAGTGAAATTATCTTTCTTGGAAACTACAATATTTATCTCCTCATATCACATAAATTTTTGAGGTACCAGAGTGAAATTCTTTAAATGACATGGTGAAGTACAATACTAAAATTCACTTTCAGTTAATAACAAAATTAAATATTAAAAATTGAGAGCATATTTAATAGTTTTTCAATATCTCACCAATTAAGGAATAGGAAATTTCTTTAAAAATATAAAATAGTATGCATTTTCAATTATTGCACTAACTTTTATATAACCTCAACAGGAATGGAAAGTTGCACATATGAATAAATTAATATATATTTTTTGCTTGTATGTTAACACTAACTTTCATGGTATGCTTGTGTATTACCTTAAAAAAATTTAGAAGCAAAATTTTTTGGAAGTACATTATTCAAGCATTTCTTCAGATAAGAATAAATATCAATATTATAATATTACAACAAATTTACTTAACAATTTATTTACATCACAAATTAGAAAAAAAGAAAAATTGTCCAAACATATAAAATTGTGGTAGAAATAAAAAAATGCAAGCATATAACTCAAAGAAGTGGAATAAATACTTCCTAAAAGCAATAAGTCACTAAGATGAATGGTGCCTTTATCAGTAACTTTAAAAAAAAAATAGTTTAAAATATTTCATATAATGGCTTAAAGTTATGAAACATTTTTAGTTAAGAATAGTAAATATAAACAGTTTATTGATATAAATAGTTCAGTTTATGTAAACAGTTTACTAGTATTTCACAATAAAATGTATATATATAATGAACCGAAATGGAATATTTTATATAAGTAATATGCTTTAGCTTATATGATATCACCAACTGGAATGTTATAAATAACTGGTGATTAAATAAGTCTCATTCTCTTTCTTTTTGGCTCATCTTCATCTACCTCCTCTTCCTCTATCTGCTCTTGTTCATCTATCTCCATCGGTTGGTCTTCTTCCACAGCAACTCTTGCTTCCTCTGCTATTCTTGCTTCCTCTGCTACTCTTGCTTCCTCTGCTATTCTTGCTTCCTCTGCTATTCTTGCTTCCTCTGCAATTCTAGCTTCCTCTGCTCTTCTTGCTTCCTCTGCTCTTCTTGCTTCATCTGCAGCTCTTGCTTGCTCTGCTACTCTTTCTTCCTCAATAACACTGTCTTCGTCAACAACTTCTGCCACCCTTTCCATTCGATGAACCAGCCGAAAAGGTGAACGTGGGTACATCGAGCGACGTAAGTAATTGAAATTCTTAGCGAAAACGAGAAGCTCCTCATCCTTGTAAGCTTCAGCCAAATCCATGAGATCCTCAAAGTCGTATCTAGTTGTTTTAAATTCAATCTCGCTTCGCACACAGCTAATTAACCTACTTAAATCATATTTATCAGCTGCACGATAAAGGCGGAGCAACGTCTCCCAGCTGAGGCCTAGCGGAATGCAATTCACGCGCAGAAATCCAATCACAAGATCCATAATATCAAGTTCGATGTCAACTATCTCAATAGTTAAGGTTTGACTTTCCCTGAAATTATAAGCGAACATAGCAATGAAAACCGGAGAATTTTGAAAGAGTAAGAACTGAGATATGCGTCGAACTTGTGTGCCAATCACAATTGTGATGATTGGACTCGGATCTTCCCTGGGTAGTGTTTCAGTAAGATGCCTCTGACGCCCTTTCGACATAGCCATAAACTTGATTTTCAACTCTTCATAAATTTCCATTCGTCGATGTTTAGGCACGTCGATGTATACCTTTGAATCCATTTTGGTTGAGAATCGTTTTGAAAAGCAGACCTTAAAATATGCTAAGGAGTTCAATGTTTACCTTTCTCAGGTATAGTAAACAGACGGTAGCAATATGGAATATCCAAGAGTCTTAAAAAGTCCTTTCTAGTCTTAGACTGCTGTCTTGCTTGTAGTAATTATAAAAATCTAAAGTTTTTTGAGCATTTAAAAATTATTTAGCTTCGTAATTTTAAGACAGTAATTAGCGCAATCACATCCACTTATATGACAATTAATGAACTACCAAAGCAAGTTGCAGTTAATTACAAACTAATGGCAAACCATATCATACATTTTTAAAATTTGATTTTAAGTTAATAAATTAAGTAAACTATATTTTTAATAGATATAATAATATTATATCTAATAAATATTAAAAAATAATATAATAAATTAATAAAATAAAATATTTATTATATAAATAGTATTTAATGATTTTTGATATTAAATTATTATTTTAATATTACATAATATTTTTAATATTTAATAGATATAATAATTTTTAATATTAAATTATTATTTTAATATTAAATAATATTTCTTTTATAAATTTCAGTTTGTATGAAATCGAATTGCTCAGCTAATTTCATTAGGATACATACTGGTATGATCAATCATCTCCTAATATATTAATTTTCATTAAAATATAAATTTTCGAATTTCAAAATTATTCGAAATAAATTTTTTTTTTTTTATCCTGCCTTATTTTTACTACAATTATTAATTTCATATTTCCTTTAAAATTTCATTTTTGTTCTTAATGGAAAATTTTTTTTTCAAGGTAGGTCTCATTATAACTCATTAAAAAAAAAAAATCTGAAAGTTGTGAAATAAAGTGTTTACTTCAATTACTTAATTCTTTGTAAATTTATTTTGCAGAAACGGTTAGATAAAAAACATCTCTTTAAAGGACGTATTTATCTTATATCTTACATATGACGCATTAAATTTAAGCCATTATAAATAAGCAACTGTAACCTACATGTCGACTTATCTGTTGAAACAATTATCCTAATTTTTATATAATTCTATATTCTGCGTTATTTCTTAGCTAAACCATTCTGTTCACACAAAAGATATGACTTCTTAAGGGACTTAGCCTTCAAATGACACTGAATTTTATATAATAGGACATTTTATTATTATTAACACATTAGATTTAAGCCATCATAAATAAGCAACTTTAACCTGCATATCGACTATCTTTTGAAACACTTATCCTCGAGCAACCCACTGATGAGTGATAAGACACGACATTGTCTTTCGGGAGGACATTTGCATATCGTATGGGAGAAAGCACAGAAAACACCCATTAAGTAGCCTGATTATCGATTCGAAATACTTTACACACTTTGTTACAATCACTATCAAGTCTTCTCGTTTTTGAAAGCAATGACTGCAACGGACGCTGTCGGCGGATTAAAACCTGAACACTCTAGCGTGTTAGATATGCATATTAACACTGAGCCTTGACTCGGGTTATTCAGAATATTAAATTCCCATTCCCTAACCCCTAAAAAAACAATTTCCATAAATCTCAGGTTATTCCCATATGTAGACAGAAAGCAATGACAACTAGCTAACAAGTATTTAATTTCTTTTTTCAAAGATAATAAAACATTCAAATGCCATTGATCACTGCTTTCAAGAAATATCAGTTTCAAAACGTTATATAATGCCAATTTTAAAAACTTTCAGAAATATTTGGTCTTAAATCGCGTCTAACCGCGAACAACAACAACAACAAAATATATATATATAAATAAATAAATTTTAAAAAATATAATACATTGATGTCTACAGAATTGAGAAGAAAGTAATTCTAAATTTTAAAATTTATGATCATTAAGATATTGATAACAATTTTGAAATTTTGAAAATTCATAATAACAATTTTGAAATTAATGATAATTGTGTCATTCCACTTTATACACTAAGTTCCAAGGGGCCTGAATGGCCGAGTGGCTAGAGCTCTGGCACTCGGTACTACAGGTTTCGGGTTCGAGTCCCAGCGGTGCCATGGATGTTTGTAAGGGTTTGGAATCCACTTTAAACCGTAGGTCCCGGTCTAATTGGATCGTAGAGCATTGCGGGGGGCATTGTTACTCCGCGTCCGTGGCTTATCTTCAAGTTACACGCGTCCCCTAGGTAATATAAAGTGAGTAACGCCTGTGCAGCGCTTGCCTTAAGGCATCCAAGACAGCTGTCTAAGTGTTTGCCAGCTGCATTAGAAAAAAAATAATAAGTTCCAAAAGCGATGAGCTGGATCATGTATTTGTCATTCTGTTCTTAAAATTATATATCGTTTTTAAGATTCTTATAAGAACTGTTTGTGTACGAATTATAAAAACTTTCAACTGGCACTATTAAGAACTGTTTTTATAAGAATTATAATTTTTTTTTCTTTTAAGAACAACTCACGTGACTTTGACATTCTGTTCTTATAATGACGTAACACTTTTAAGATTCTTATAAGAACTGTTTGTGTACGAATTATAAAAACTTTCAACTGGCACTATTAAGAACTGTTTTTATAAGAATTATAATTTTTTTTTCTTTTAAGAACAACAACTCTGTTCTTATAATGACGTAACACTTTTAAGATTCTTATGAATTATAAAAACTTTTTGACATTCTGTTCTTATAATTACGTAACACTTTTAAGATTCTTATAAGAACTGTTCTTGTACAAATTATAAAAACTTTCAATTGGTTCTATTAAGAACTGTTCTTATATGAATTATAAATTTTCTGCTTTTAAGAACAACTCAGGTGTTTGACATTCTGTTCTTATAATTATATAAACTTCAATATTATCGAACACCAAAATGGTCTTGGAAATCCCACTTTGGAAATGCATCCTAACTCGGCGGGCCGCACAAATTATATATCCCCATATTAGATTTACACCAACTATAGGCATTTTTTTGGAGTGAAAAATTGTAACATAATGAATTATTATTATTGTGTTTACTATTATTCTTACATGTAAACATAGATAATAATAATGATACTAAATGCACATTGTAAAGAAATATATAACACTAAAAATGAAATATATAAATATAAAAGAAATAAAAAAAATGAAATCATTAAAAAATATTTATTTTACTAGTGCGATATTTGTTTCTCCACTCTTTCACTTAGCTTTTGCAAATAGATCTCAATTTGGGTATTTGCATATAGTAATTGGTGTTGCAGGTTAGCGTCCGTTATGTTTGAGCGTGTTTTGTATTTTGTCAATTTCATTTTCGAAAGAAAAAAAAAAGGTTTGAAGGTGTAAGTTGAACCAAAAGCGCTAATAACGTGAACTAAGAGTCTAGTTTGCTCTGTTATCAACAATCAACTGTGCGTATCTAGGGATGGTCACTGAGGTCACTTAAAGTGAAACTTAGAACCTGTTATAATCCATCATGCGCGCAGAATATAATTTAATTATTCTACGAACTCATAACTGTAAACTCATCAATAAAACACGCAATATCTGACCTATATTGGCAAGAATATTATTTTAAAATCAAAGTTAATTTTTTCTCACAATTTCGACAGTTAATTTTTTTAATATATGGATGCATACATAATGTACTTTTTCAATAGATTGATTTTCACTACTTTGGCCATTATAAAATAATAAGTGAGATAAATTAACTATTAATTAATTAATATTTGGCCATTATAAAATAATAGGTGAGATAAATTAACTTTTACCGATTACTTCCAGAAAAAAACTCTCAGATCAACCCCAACATCAACAAACAACCTCAGATAACGTAATAGGCTATGGAGGATGCATAAGATCTTCATCAATGACAAATAAGCGTAAAATACAGCAAAATCCAATATCTTTAGATAAAAACATTTATGAAGCGCGTTTTAAGAATTAAGTTTTACAGATTAACTACAGGGGAAAAAATTGCAAAGAATCCGCAACAAGTTTTTGTTTCATTCGTCGAGAACTGGTCCATATTAACCATTTCCCTGCGAGCAGCCAAATCAAAATAGCCTTGAAGAAGGCATGTCGTGTGGGCTGCACCGACGAACGCTGTTACTCATTTAGGGAACACACGTAGCTTGAAGATATGCTACGGACGCGAGTAACACTACCCTCATATCCGCAACTACAAACAATCGCACATAATATGATTGTTAGAGGAGGCTTAGGTTAGCCGTCAATAATTCTATGTCCAAAAAGTACGACCAATTTTCAATTTAAAATTCTCGGGGCTTATGGAATTTCAGTTTTTTGTCTTTGCTAGATTGCTGCCTTAACATCTGTATGAAATTTGACGTCAAAATATTCATTAGTGTTTGAGTTACGCTTAGCTTTGTGAGACGCTAAAACGGATTCTGGCGATTTTTCAAATGTCTGAATTAATCGAGCAAAGAACTTACATTAAATTTTGTTTGCGGAAACGTATAGAATGTTGCAGAAAGAATTCGGTGAGCTTTCCTATATCGGAAAGAAATGTTTAGAAGTGGCAGAAACAGTTCAAAGAAGGCAGAGAAGGCGTTGAAGACGAAGAGCCCTCGGGTCGACCATCCACCTCAACCGACGAAACTCACGTCCAAAAAATTAAAGAACTAATGCTTGCAAACCGTCGATTTACAATTAGAGACCTTGATGATGATGTTGGAATTTCAAAAGGATCGGTCCATTCCATTTTGGGCTTCAAACGCGTCAAATCTCGATTGGTACCGAAAACATTGAATGCGCCAGCTCACACTGCATTGATTCTTCGTGACTTTTTCGACAAAAATGAAACCCATATCGTTCCACAACCACCGTATTTACACAGTGCGACGTCTGGCTATTCCCTAAACTCAAAAGATCACTCCTGGAACACCGTTTTGAGTCGATTGAAGAGATTCAACGTGAATAGCCGTGCGCTTTGAAGGCCCGATGACTTTTTAGCGTGCATTGAGGATTGGAAAAAAAGTTTTCATAAGTCCATTGTGCCCGGAGGGATTACTTTGAAGGTGATAAAACAGATTTGGAAGAATAAACAGTTCTTGAAAAAAAAAATTATTTTACTTTTTGAGGACAGTAGTAGATAAACATGAGCTGCAACGAAATCTAATATTTTCGGATAAAAACAATTCAATAGCGTGTTTAAAGAATTAAATTGTACCAATTATTTCCGGGAAAAAAACAATTATAGATAATCCGCATCTACATATATCCTCACTTAAAAATTCTTAGTATTTTTAAAGTATATTCTGCATATTATAGCGGAAAATTTACATTAATTTATTTTTATTTATGTCTAATATATTTATTTTATGTAGGTCAATCAGGTATTTTGAATTCTGAAAACATTCTTTTTCCACTTTTATGCTAATAGAAAACAGTAAACAAGTATTTTAATTTATTCCTCTACTTTTTAAAATATTTGGTTAATTATTTTTTCTATTTCTAATTTATGAGACTATTCGAAATTATTAACATATATAATCTACGCGTAATAATTATGTAACAATAAACAGTTCTAGAATTTTCATCATAAATATACAGTGAAGTGACAAAAGTCATGGGATAGCAATATGCAAATTTTCAGATGGCAGTAGCATCGCGTAGAACAGGTATAGATGCGCAGTGCTTTCGCAGAGCTTTCATTTCTGTTCAAGTTATTCATGTGAAGAGGTTTTGACGTGATGATGACCGCACGACGGGAATTAACAGACTTTGAACGCGGAATGTTAGTTGGAGCTAGACGCATGGGTCATGCCATTTCGGAAATCGTTAGGGAATTCAACATTCCCAGATCCACTGTGTCAAGAATGTGCCGAGAGTATGAAATTTGAGGCATAAATCCCACCATGTACAGCGCAGTGGTCGACCGCTTGCACTTAACGACAGAGACCGGCGACGTCTGCAAAGAGTCGTCAATTCTAACAGACAAGCAACACTGCGTCAAATAACCGCAGAAATCAATGTGGGACGTACAAGGGACTTGTCTGTTAGAACTGTGCGGAGAAATTTGGCTTTCTTGGGCTATTCCAGCAGAACACCGACTCGAGTGCCTTTACTGACAGAACGACATCGCTTGCAGCGACTCTCGTGGGCACGTGAGCATTATCGGTTGGTCCCTAGATGAATGGAAAACCGTGGCCTGGTCCGATGAGTCACGATTTCAGTTGGTAAGAGCTGATGGTAGGGTTCGAGTGTGGCGCAGACCCCACGAAGCCATGGACCCAAACTGTCAGCAAGGCACTGTTCAAGCTGGTGGTGGCTCCGTAATGGTGTGGGCTGTTTTTTCATGGCATGGACTTGGTCCTCTGGTGCGACTGGACCGAACATTGACTGGAAATGCTTATGTTCAGCTACTTGAGATCACTTGCAGCCATTCATGGACTTCATGTACCCAAACAAAGATGGGATTTTTATGGATGACAATGCGCCATGTCACCGGGCCACAACTGTTCGCGATTGGTTTGAAGAACATTCTGGACAATTCCAACGAATGATCTGGCCACCTAGATCGCCCGACATGAATCCCATCGAGCATTTATGGGACATCATCGAGAGGTCTGTTCGTACCCAAAATCCTGCACCATCAACGCTTTCACAATTATGGACGTCTATCGAGACAGCATGGCTCAATATTCCTGCAGATGACTTCCAACGACTTGTTGAGTCCATGCCACGTCGAGTTGCTGCACTTCGCCGGGCGAAAGGAGGGCCGACACGATATTAAGAGGTATCCCATGACTTTTGTCACTTCAGTATATATATATGTTGCTTTTCCTGTTTTCATTCCTTTCCTGTATAATCCAGTTTTTTTTCCTTATCTCATGAATTAAAATTCCTGACTGCTTTTTAAAATCTGTTTGAAAATTTTTATTATTTTCCAAATATTTCATTTCAATAATATTATCCTTTTTCCTTCAGCGGCCTGATGGCCAATATGCTAGCGCTCTGGCCTGTGCTACCTCAGGTTTCAGATTTAGGTGGCATGGATGTTTGTTTATGGTACGGTTTCCATGTTAAACTACAGTCTAATTAGCCCAAAGTGTGCACAAAATGACCGTAGAGCGACAAACCAAACCTTTCCCTTGATGCAAACCTTAAAAAATATTGATTATAAAGAAGAATCTGGAGAGGATTTTTACTTTATTAAGTATGATTGTAACAATTTTATTTTGGTAAGTTTAGACATCTATATC
This sequence comes from Caerostris darwini, assembly GCA_021605075.1. NCBI lineage: Eukaryota > Metazoa > Arthropoda > Arachnida > Araneae > Araneidae > Caerostris > Caerostris darwini. The sequence goes on from BPLQ01008873.1 coordinate 149,004, forward strand.
TAGAAAGTCAGATATAGCTGTGTTTATCTGTAATATATACACACAGCTTAATCTACTATTTAATGGAACTGATATCAATTTTTACAAAAATTCTAATAAGTTAGTTAAAAAAAATTTTTTTTTGTTCTAATGCAGCTGGAAAACACTTAGACAATGGTCTTTCATGCCTTAAGACAAGCGCTGCATCGACGTTACTCATTTAGCACTACCCAGGAGGTGCGTGTAGCTCGAAGATATGCTACGGACGCGGAGTAATAATACCCCCGCAACGCTTTACGATCATGTTAGACCGGGACCTACGGTTTAAAGTGGATTCCGAACCACTACAAACATCCATAGCACTGCCGGGACTCGAACCCGAAACCTGTGGTACCGAGCGCCAGCCACTCGGCCATTCAGGCCCAGTTAGTTTTAAATATAAAATTTTTCTTTCGTACAATTTAAAAAAGTGCTTTCAGGCTTGCATATCTATTATACTACATAGCTCTCTCTCTATATATATAGAGATATATACACAGCTGCTAGTTTTTAAACCATATATATGTACAGCTATTAGTATCTATACTATATACACGAAACTGAATGTAACATTTTAATAACATTAATTCCGATTTGTGCATAACATACCAATAAAAAAAATTCTCTCTAAGTAAATTAATTTCATTAAATTTCTCCTAGAATTTCTTTCCCGGCGATGCCATGGGCGTTTGTAGTGGTTCGGAGTTCACTTTAAACTGTAGGTCCCTGTCTGTTTAACCCACAGTGTGCTTAAGATGACCGTAGAGTGACAAACCAAACCAAACCTAGAATTTCTTTTCAACTCTTTCTTCGTAATACTTATATTAATTCATGTTTAAACCTATGAACGTGTTAAGATTTGTTGCTGTTGTTACTAATCTCGGAACTGTCTAACAGGGCTAGACAATTCCCATGAATCCGAAAGTGTCAAAAAAGTCTAAAAACAGTTTAGGGTCCCGGAAGACCTCGTCTTTGTCAAATCCCAAACAAATCGAAATATGTGCGGGAGAAGCCATGCCAGAAGAGCACCAATGGCACTGAGGAATATTTTTTGACCGTGCCTAGAAGTGAGGGCACTTGTGTGGCCACTCAAGAAGCGAGAAAAAGCAGTCTGATGGAATCTTAGTATGAGTTGGAAAGATCCTCCCGGTTTCCTAGCAAAATACCAAGAGGAATTGTTTTTGAAAGCTTGTTCATTTTTATTTTTGGCAGGGAAGAAATTTCGCCAAAGGTCAGCGTACCTCAATGACTGACATCTTCCTCAGTCGCGGATTTGGCCAAGGAGTCGGCTTTTTCATTCCCTTCGACCCCAACATGAGAAGGAATCCACTGCAAATGTATGGTATGACTGGGTGATAGCATGTCAAGTAGTTTTAAAATATCCAGGGTAGTCTGATCTCCCAACAATATCCCAATTAGAGAGATGCTGAATTGGAGCCCGACTGTCAGTCAAGATCCAAATGTTCTGGAAGTGATCCCCCGCCTGAACTGCATACTGCAAGCCCCTTCTGATAGCTATAAGCTCTGACATAAAAATTGAACAAAAATTAAGGTTTTTGTTCTTGAATTCCATAGCACCGATTGGAGTAGGTATATACACTCCACTACCGGAAATTCCCCCTTCACCTCTACTACCATCAGTATAAATCAGGGGTATCCGAACTACAGCCCGCGGGGCAAATCCGGCCCGCCAGTGTCATCCATCCGGCCCGCTACAGCGAATAGCTTATTGTTGCTGTAATAAGTTGGATAAAAAAACACAGAATGATAATACCTCGGTTTTATTGACTTGCTAGGTAAAGCTTAATGACAAGCATAGTACGCAGAAAATTTAACTTAAGCATAACAAATAACTGAAATGAATCCCACTGACATTATAAACTAGTGAACATCCCGCAGTTACCCTCTGTAGTTATACCTACCTATTTCCGCTTTTAACCACTAGATGCCGTCAAATGTCACGGTCGTATCGATACACACTATAGTAATTGTAGTAATTGAACCAGCGAATTAAGCTATCGTATGCTCGCTCAGAGCGCGTACTCGGCGACTAGTCTAGAAATTATAGATAATGGCAGAAAAATTAAAACGGTTTTGGCCCATGGTACTTACTGGAGTAAACAGTATGGCCCTAAGGCAGGAAAGTTTGGAGACCTCTGGTATAAATCATTAAAGAACTTCGGGGAATGCTATGGATAGCCTCCATAGGCAGCATTCTAACATATTCAGGAATCTCAGAGTCTTTCATCACACTAGTCAAGAGTTTATCATGGAAGTGTATCCCATCAAGTTTCAGGCCAGCACCACGGGATCCCAAAGAATGAAGCTCCACCTCAGAAAAGGGCAGGTTCAGCGATTTTGCAAAAGAAAAGGGGTTATGTTTCTTCAAACGTCGTTTGTCAGTCCAAGTGTGAAGGTAGGTGGAAGTTCTATGCTCTTCATAGTAGCTGTAAAGCTTGTTAAGTTAACAAATTAATAGTTTAATTGGGTTAAGATTTGTATAATATTTGAACCCACTTATAATTTGAATGCATCACTATGTTCGATAAAGTTGTTCTCTGGTTTAGCTCTCTCTATATATGCCCACACAGCTGCTAGTTTTTAAACTATATACATACAGCTATTAGTTTCTATACTATATACACGAAGCTTAATGTAACATTTTAATTGAAGTTTTGATTTTCGCACATCAACCAATAAAAAAATTCTTTCTCAGCAAATAAATTTCTCCTAGAATTTCTTTTCAACTCTTTCTTCATTTACTTATATTAATTCATGTTTAAACCTATAAACGGGCTAAGATTTGTATGATATTTTAATCCACTTATAATGGAAATGTACTTTATTGGGAAAAGCTGTTCCCTGTTGTGACTTCAATTTGAAATAAAAACCTCATTAGTTGATTCCTCCTTTTTATCGAACCTTAAAAAAAAAAAAAAATTCTTTCTAAGTAAATAAATTTCTTTCATTAAATTTTTCCTAGAATTTCTTTTCAACTCTCTCTCTTCGTAATACTTATATTAATTCATGTTTAAACCTAAGAACGTGTTCAGATTTGTATGAGATTTTAACCCACTTATAATGGGAATGCACGTTGTTGGGTAAAGTTGTTCCCTTCCAAGGATCGTTCTAAGTTGTACCCTTCCTTGTAAGGAGTGACTTCAATTTGAAATAAAAATCTCATTGGTTAATTCTTCCAACCTTAAAAAAAAAAAAATCTTTCTAAGTAAATAAATTTCTTTCATTAAATTTCTCCTAGAATTTATTTTCAGCTCTTTCTTTAAACTACTTATATTAATGCATGTTTAAACCTATGAACGTTCTAATATTTGTATGAGATTTTAACCCACTTATAATGGGAATACACTTTGTTGAGTAAAGTTGTTCCCTTCCAAGGATTGTTATAAGTTGTTCCCGTCCAAGGATTGTTCTAAATTGTTCCCTTCCTTGTAAGGAGTGACTTCAATTTGAAATGAAAACCTCATTGGTTGATTCCTCCTTTTTATCGAACCTTTTAAAAAAAAATCCCTTCTAAGTAAATTAATTTCTTTTATTAAATTTCTCCTAGAATTTCCTTTCAACCCTTTCTTCATGCTACTTATATTAATTCATATTCAAACCTATGAACGTTCGAAGATTTGTATGAAATTTTAACCCACTTATAAAGGGAATGCTTTATTGGTTAAAGTTGTTGCCAGGAGTGACTTCAATTTGAAACGAAAACATCATTGGCTGATTCACCCTTTTCATCTACACTTTCAAACTACAAATTTTACATGCATGTACAGGTAGAAACGTGATATTATTCCAAACATAAAGAAATGTGGTTTTAATGAAAATTTTTGGCACTATATAAGTTGCTTAAGCTACCATCGAGGCTTAGCATAATGAACTAAACGTTTTCGTCTCCGCCTTTGAACCCTAAGCTAAAAAGGGATTACGAGACTCCCTTAATACTGTCAGTGAAGTTCTTAAAAGTTATGGAGGAGTAACATTGTGTCTTTAAAATTATAAAATATAAATATGAGATTCATTAATTTACAAAAGTCTGCAGCCATCTTTCATGTATATTTAATGACATACAGTCAATTAAGATATTTAACTATCTTAATTTTAGTTAAATTCTGATAAAGGAGGCAATATTTAAATAAGGAACCAGTTTTAACCAACATCAAGACACTGTTAACAACACTCTGAGGCCACAGACACTTCGAAGAAGCCTTTTGTTTTCATTATTTATTTACAATGTTGTTGTACACCATTACTATCATCATAGGGTTATATATTTTAAATTTTCTAACAAATACAGATCTATTGAAGAGACAGCAGGTAAGTGCAAAATTATTTTACTATTTCAGAATCTGAACTCATAGGGTAGAATAACATTTAAATTAACAGCGCGATTTCCTTGATATTAGAGAGTTTTTGTATAACGTTTTTTTATCGTCCGATATTTTTCTTCCTGGCGCGCATGCTCATAGGAATAGCTCAGTAGTGCAGTATTACAGATACGCATGCGCAATAGATACAATGTTTCCTATGAGCATGCGTGCTAGGGAGAAAAAAATATCGGATGATAAAAAAAACGTTATGCAAAAACTCTCTATTAAGAAATAATGGAGGCAATATTTAAATAAGGAATCAGTTTTAACCAACACGTCGTATTAGCAGGACTGTCGCATTAGCAGGTATAACTTCACTGTGTTGTCAAGAAACACTCTAGGTCCACTGGCGTTTCGAAGAAGCCCTTTGTTTTCATTATTTATGTATTTACGCTATTGTTATACAGATACACCATTACTATCGTCATAGAGTTGTATATTATTATTTTCCTACCAAATACAGATCTATTGAAGAGACAGCAGGTAAGTGCACAATTATTTTACTATTTCAGAATCTGAACTCATAGGGTAGAATAACATTCAAATCGACAGCGCGATTTCTTTAATATTAAGAAAAAGAGGCAATGCGTAAATAAGGAAGTAGTTTTAGTCATAACGTCGTATTTGCAGGACTCTGTTAGCAATAATCTGGAGCCAAAGTACTTTGTTTTCATTATTAAATATTTACACTATTGTTATTATTAAGTATCTGCACGATCTTTCTTTCTCTTAAATTATCAAATAAATATAATTTTTATTCAGAAATTTTTTTTTTTTAATATTAAAAAATGAAAAAATTTATTTTAAATAAAATTATACTGCAAATTTATTTTTAAATGTTATTATTTGTTTTTCAATATTAAACTTTGTACCGAAGTCGAAATTGAACAAAGAAATGTTATATATATTTCGCTTGCATTAATAAAACAAAAGGAATTACAAATTCAAGCATATTTTCTAAATGGGGGAAAAAAATTAAAAATAAATAAAAATTATCGAAAATGCTTATATTTTAAAATCTAAATACATAGTTTATCGATAAAACGTTTAAAATCTAGAACATTCACAACTATATATGTATATACACAGTCCAGTCACATTAATGTGACCACCTGTCAAAAGCCAGAATCCTTTGGCAGAGCGGGCCGCTGCGAGACGTGAGGGAAGAGAGTCAATTAGGTTTCTGAAGGTGTTCACTGGGATGTTGAGCCATGCCGACTCCAGTACCGTGGCCAGCTGCGCTAGATTACGCGGTTGAGGATCCACGGCGCGAACAACCCGATCGAAGTGGTCCCACAGATTCTCGATTGGGTTTAAATCCGGTGAGTTTGCTGGCCAGGGAACTCATCCTGGTGCTCTTCGAACCACGCACATACACTGCGAGCTGTATGACACCTCGCATTGTCCTGCTGGTAGATGACATCATTCTGAGGAAAAAATAATTCGCATGTAGGGGTGGACATGGTCCGCAAGGACAGATGCGTGCTGTATTACTTTCAAAGGACAGCGTATTGTAATAAATAATTGGAATATTATAATGCTTTTTTTAGGAAAACCCAATAAATTATTAAATTTTCTTTTATATAAAACGAGATTACAAACTTCAAATGTTTTCATAAAAAAAAAATTATGTATTAAAAATTGATTTTTTTCTATATGAATTGTAGTATCGACGTTTGCAATTTTTTTTTTCACCAGAAATTTCTTTATAGCAACGAAATGGATATTTAGTGAAATATAAAGAGAGGTTCTATATCTTAATCAGTTTATATTTTTCCAATTTGCATTGATGATTTATTTATTTATTTTGGATAAATTTTGCAAACGCAAGTTTATGAGTAAGTCGGTAAAAATTTGTGTAATATGTTAGTTTATACGCCGGTGCATAATCATTTAGTTTAGAAATTTAGATGCAAATGGAAATCACTTGTCTCGAATGAGAAAAACTACTGATTACACGAAGTATCATGCAATCATAAACACAATTAATGGGAAAAAATAAACAAATAAAATTAAAATTAAAAAAAAAAAATCTGGGCTTGACTGATCTTCAATAGAATCCTTGTGAAAGCGCACCTGTTATACGAGTCCATTCCGCAAGTCCGTTTTGTAACTATATGATCAATTGCGCAACTTTATGAACAATTTGGCAAAACTTTTTAGGATATATTTCCTGTTTACAAGCTGGTTTAAAATGATTCAATTTATGAATTTAAATACAAATGGAAATAATTTGTGTCAGATGAGGAGAAATTTTTGATTACACGATATATCATGCTTGTTAAATAAATACAAAGAATGAGAAAAAAAAAAAAAAAAACTTGATTTCACTGATCGTCAAAAACTTTATGAAAAAGCAACCTTTCCACGAGTCCATTTGAGCAACTTTATGAACAATTCGGCAAAAACTTTTAAGATATATTTCCTGTTTATAAGCTGCTTTAAAATCGTTCAATTAATGAATTCAAATACAAATGGATTTAATTTGCGGTAGATGAGGATAACATTTTCGATTACAGGATGTATCATGCTTGTTAAATAAATACAAGGAATGAGAAAAGAAAAAAAAAAACTGATCTTCAACAAAAACTTTATGAAAAAGCAACCTTTCCACGAGTCCATTTGAGCAACTTTATGAACAATTCAGCAAAAACTTTTAAGATATATTTCCTGTTTACAAGCTGGTTTGAAATCGTTCAATTAATGAATTCAAATACAAATGGATTTAATTTGTGGTAGATGAGGATAAAATTTTCGATTACACGATATATCATGCTTGTTAAATAAATACAAGGAAAGAGAAAAAAAAAAAAAAAAAGACGAAACTGGGTTTCACTGATCTTTAACAAAACCTTTATGAAAGAGTAAACTTTCCACGAGTCTATTTACGCAACTTCATGTACAATTCGGCAAAACCTTTTAGGATATATTTCCTCTTTACAAGCTGGTGCAAAATCATGCAGTTTATGAATTGAAATACAAATGGACTTAATTTGCGGTAGATGAGGATAAAATTTTCGATTACACGATATATCATGCTTGTTGAATAAATACAAGGAAAGAAAAAAAAAAAGAAGAAACTGGGTTTCACTGATCTTCAACAAAAACTTTATGAAAGAGCAGCCGTTCCACTAGTTCATTTGCGATAATCATTCTGTTGCCCGTGGGGAATCGCAGCGATCTTTGATCGTTCCCTGAAAACTTGGGAGAGTTCGCGTGGATCCGGATATTTAAGAAGATGACTTTCCCAGTTGTAATCACACAACTTATTTTAAGAAGTCGCTTAATTAGTGCCCTCTTAGTCGTAGACGATGTCGGAGTATTAATGAATATCGAGGGCCTGATTTCTTCTGGGGGTTGGTAATCCGTTCTTTTAGGCGACCGCTGGAGACATTGTTTTCAGAAGAGTTGCATTTGATTGGTCCGTGGCAATTATCGATTGTGCCAACTATTTCTGACGTGCGAGTCAATAGTGTGTGCGCTTTTTAATTGCATTCTCTTCCTTCATTAAGTCGCTTTTAGAAATCAGTTTGAGGAGGTGAATTTCAACTGGAGATTATTCTTGGATAATGAGACCACATTTTAAGCCGCTCCGTCAAATAGTCGAGCAGTTTTCCATTTGGTTTTGTTGAGCTTCTTTTTGATTATTTGAATTCTGAATTTTAATTAGAGTAAGACGTTTAATGAGCTGCCTTTCTGTAATCAAGCTTAAGCTTCTTATCTTTGACATCCCATGCCTGAACTTTACAAGAGAAAATACTGTCCCCCTCCTCCACCTTTTTCTTAGTGAAACTAAATGTCACAGAAGTTTCGGTAGTACATTTCATTTATTTTCCAACCGCAAATTGTTTCTGAAGATGAGGTTGGAAAATATTCGTTTTTAACATTGGAGGTTGACAGAATTATGTGTTGGAACTCATACACAACATAAAATAAATTTCTTTGAAAAGGATAGTCCAATTAGGACAACTTTATATCAAAATATGCCTTATAATCATAAACAAGGCCTTGGAAATATTTGGTTCTGAAACAAATGACTACAACACACTCCTCAAGAATATTTGAATCTGCACTCGTTGTTTATATTTTTCTGTATTATAGTTCGTTTATTTCCAATAGCAAATTTTTTATGAGAAATATGAGGTTCAAAAAGCTTAGTTTTTATCATTAGCAATTGATAAATTTATGTATTTTAACTCAAACAAGGACAATTTTCTATCAAAATAAGCCTTATTACCAAAAATAAGTCTTAGAAAGATTTGGTTCTGAAACCAATGACTGCAGCACACACTGCAAGCATATTTGAACCTGCACGCTTTTAAATGTTGCAAAAGTTTTGTATTATAATTAATTTATTTTCCGATAGCAAATTTATTTATGAGGAACTTGAGATTCCAAAAAAATAATTGCTATTATTAGCAATACATAAATTTAAGTATTGGAATTTAAATACAATATTTAAGGGACAAAATTCTTTGAAAAGGCTGACCAGTTTGTAAGGACAATTTTATATCAAAATAAGTCTTATTGCCAGAAATAAGTCTTAGAAAGATTTGGTTTTGAAACCAATGATTACAACAGACATCATAAGCGTATTTGAAACTGCACGCTTCTAAATGTTGCAAAGTTTTGTATTATAGTTGGTTTATTTTCCAATGGCAATTTTTTTTTATGAGGAATATGAAGTTCCAAAAAATTAGTCTTTATCATTAGCAATTGATAAATTTATGAATTGGAACTCAAAATATAATATTTAAGGGACAAAATTCTTTGAAAAAGATTTCCTGTTTTTTCAGGACAATTTTATATTAAAATAAGCCTTATTACCAGAAATAAGCCTTAAAAAGATTTGATTCTGAAATAAATGACTACATCACACTCCACAAGCATATTTGAATCTGTACGCGTCTAAATGTTGCAAAAATTTTGTGTTATAGTTCATTTATTTTCTAATAACAAATTTTGTACGAGGAATATGAGGTTCCAAAAAATTAATTTTTATCATTAGCAATTGATACATTTATGTATTGGAACTCAAACACAATATTTAAAGGAGAAAATCTTTGAAAAGGATATCCCGTTTTTTGAGGACAATTTTTCTTTTATATCAAAATATGCCTTTAATAAGGCAAAAATAATTATTACTAGAAAAAGGCCAAGGCTTATAAAGCTTTCTAAGAATAAATAATAAAGCTTTTCTGAGGCTTATTACCAGAAATAATCATTAGAAAGATTTGGTTCTGAGACAAATGAATATAATATACATTTCAAGAGCATTTGAATCTGCATGGGTTACTACACTGCCAGGAATCAGACGCAAAATGTGCACTATTTTTTGTTAAACATCGTAAGGCTTCCTAGCATACAATGAACAGCTCAACGATAGGTATTGAGGGAAGGATGTTGATGGAGGTTTGTATGAGAGAAAATCCAGAAAACTCCCACCAGGCAGCTTGATTGTCGATGCGAGATGCTTTTTTTACATCGTCATCAAGTCTGACCACCGGGGCCGTACCATTCTGTGCGACTTCCATTTTTTTCTAATAAAGGTAAGTTTTTTTAGCACTAATGTTGAAAAAGGATATTTTAAAAAAAAATTCTCACTTAAAAAGAAAGATCTTATAAAAATAATTTTAGCATGTATAGATAGGAATGACACATGTTGAAATTTAATCAAGGATTTTGAAGAAATTCATAATGAAGGGCATTGAATTCCCTCATTATGAATTCCTTCAAAATTATTTATTAAGATATTGTCAATCAAAATGAGTGGCACAAATGTTCTATTTTAATTTTTACTATTATGAATTTAAAATGGCGTAAATGTATGCAGTTTAAAACTCCAAATCCAGAGCCTTTGAATGCAAATGAAAAATAAATCTACCGATTTTAATAAACTTTCATATAAAATGCTTCAAATTACAGTAGAATGTCTTCATTCAACTGTTCAATTGCTATTTTAATAATGTAAGCAAAAGTCGCTTAGATTAATTCTGCAGTATCAATCGTTAATTACATTTTGGAGTATCTATTGACTTCAGTATTGTTTATTTATGTTAACAAAAGTACGGAAAAAGATTTTGAATTTGAATTGAATTTTTTTTTATTCCTATTTAAAAATGTCCGAAATATTATATTATATCCGAAATAATCCGATTTTTAAAGAATTGAAAAGTTATCCTGAATTTAATTTATTTTTATGTGGATCTTAGTAAATAAGAATTTTCAATATATAATATATTCTTTTACTGAATGTATTTAGAACACTAAAAAAATTTCCCTTGTTTGAAATTTATTTCATTATTATCTGTTTGATAATAAACAGAAAATACATACATTGCCCCAATCCTTGAATAGATTACTCATGGGATGTCCGTCCCGCACCACAGGACACTTGAGGATTAGATACATTGTTTATTTATGTTAACAAAATTACAGAAAAAGATATATTTGTTGATTTTTTTTTTTTTTGGATTATTATTTAACTAAAATAATTATTTATAATAAATTAATAATACATTTAGTTCATTAATATTTTAATAATAAATTAAAAAATATCCGAAATAATTCGATTTTTAAGTAAATGAAAAGTTATCCTGAATTTAATTTATTTTCATGTGGATCTTGGTAAATAAAAATTTTCAATTTATAACATATCTTTTTACTGAATGTATTTAAGACACTACAAAAATTTCTCTTATTTGAAATTTATTTCATTATTATTTGTTGGACAGTAAACCTAAAATACATACACAAAAAAACCTCATAAAGTTTGAAATAAAATCCTAAATTGGAAGAAAATTAATTAATTCTTGAAATCATTGATTTTTTTCTTAATTCTACTAACAAGACCTTAAAATTTCTTAGAATAAGTCGAAAAGATTCCTTTAGAAGTGAAAAAGTTAATTGAAGAAATGAAAAGATAATAAATTCCTTGATTTGTTGAGCTCATATATCAACTTTTTATTGAGAAAAAGTTATGTTTTATGTCTGCTTGCATATAAAAAAAAAAAAACGAATGATTATTTTGATTATTTAAATGATGTCTTTAGAATAGATAACAATTATTAAAATATAATAAACTCAATCAGTGATGTAATTTAGTTACATTATTTTCAAAAACGGAAAATAATTAAAATATGAAATAAGAGATCAGAATCTTCATAAAAAAAAAACAATAAAATTAAAATTCTCTTCATCTCCAAAATTAATTTTGCATTTCAAAAATGAATGCAAAAAAATGTGAGTTTTTATAAAGTAACTGTTTAATATTTACATTATCAAAAATAATAATAATAATAATAATAAATAAATAAATAAAAAGCTACAAAGTAATTATTTTATCAAAAGAGTAAATTTAGTTTAGTTAAGACTATTTATTATTTAAAATTATGCATTTATTTAGATAAAACTATTTAAGAAAATAGTTTATTAAGATATAACTTATAGTTTAAATATAGTTTATATGTATATATATAGATAAATATATATACACTACTGTGCCCAAAAAGTAAGACCAATATATATATTTTTTAAACTCTTTATTTATTCTTCCAAATTTATTTCCTCGCTTTCAAAGCTATCCCTTCTGGACACAATGCACTTCTGTCAACTTTTTTTCCAATCCTCAATGCATGCTAAAAAGTCATCGGCAGGAATGACCTTCAAAGCGCTCTGCGATTCACGTTGAATCTCTTCAATCGACTGAAAACGGTGTCCACGGAGTGGTCTTTTGAGTTTTGAAAATAGCTAGAAGTCGCACGGTGTGAATATGGTGGTTGTGGAACGATATGGGTTTCATTTTTGGAGAAAAAGTCACGAAGAATCAATGCAGTGTGAGCTGGTGCATTCAGTGTTTTCGGTACCACTCGAGATTTGACGCGTTTGATGCCCAAAATGGAATTGACCGATTCTTTTGAAATTCCAACATGATCAGCAAGATCTCTAATTGTAAAAAATGGACTATCTCTTAGAAGTGTAAAATAATTCGCATTAAAAAAATACATTTACTTACTATAAGTTCATAAGTAAATATTTTTTTTAATTTTATTTAAGTCTGGATTGGCGATTTCTTCTACCAAAAATTTTTGTAAGAAATCAAATAATCTTTTATTAAACTAACGCATTAAATTTTTATAAAAGATAGCGTTTTATGTTTATATATAAAAAAGGCATGATTACACAATAAAAGTAGTCATTTTTCCACACAGGTCGATAAGCATATTCTACATTAAAATATGGCAATGCGCTACCTCTTAGAAGCGTAAAATAATTAGCAATAAAAAAATACAATTACTTACTATAGGTTCATAAGTAAATATTTTTTTAAAAATCCTATTAAGCATTGAAGACTGGATTCGCAATTTTTTCTACCAGGAGTTTTTGTAAAAAATCAAATAATCCTTTATTAAACGAAAGAATTAAATTATTATAAATGCTAGCGTTTTATGTTTATATATATAAAAAGTAAAGATCACACAATAAAAAGTAGTGACTTTCCACACAGATAGATAAGCATATTCTACATTAAAATACAGAAATGGGCAACCTCTTAGAAGCTAAAATAATTCACATTAAAAAAATACATTTACTTACTATAAGTTCATAAGTAAATATTTTTTTAAAGTCCTATTAAGCATTTAAGTCTGGATTGGCGATTTTTTCTACCAAAAGTTTTTGTAAGAAATCAAATAATCTTTTATTAAACGAAAGAATTAAATTATTATAAAAGCTAGTGTTTTATGTTTATATAGAAAAAGTAATGATTACACAATAAAAATTAGTGATTTTTATAATCATATACATTAAAAATAGTATTGTAAAATAATTACATTAAAAAATACAATTACTTACTAAAAATAAATAAATAGGGTTTTTGAGTAAGCATTTAAGTCGATAATTTTTTCATCAAAAGTTTTTGTAAGAAATCAAGTAATCTTTTATTAAACGAAAGAATTAAAATAAAAGCTAACAATAAAAAAATAGTGAACGATAATCATTTTACATTTATACGCTTTTTATTTATACAATTAACATAAAGTAATAATTTTAACATTAATTTCTATTAAGCTTCCGGCTACTTTTCTAAATGAATAAAAATCCGCTTCTATAAAAGGCAGTGTAATGGTCAGCACTTAATAAATATAAGGAGACAGGGCCATAATAAACGACGGTGAGCCCATTTCCTTCAAAAATAGAGGGTCACTATCTCAGCGCTGATAAAGTGTGAGAAAAAGCTTTCGCAAAATAGGAAGTGACAGAATTAAGTGAGATGGCTTTTCCCTCTCTGCCTATTATGCGCTGATGGATTGCAGCTTTTGCCTTTCCCGCCTTCCAGATATGTAGGCCTTTCGAATAAATACCAGATACGCTAAGTCAAACAAATGCCTCCCTACTGCTGATGGATTTGGGGATCCACAAAGCAAATGAATTATCAGTATTTTCAGCGACTTGTCTTTGGAAAGTCAAACATATTAACGCAGATATTGTATGGTAGAAAACGAATGGTTTTTATAAAGAAACGTTTTCAAGAATCCTTATTATTTTTATAATGAATTTCGATAACGTTTAAGCTGTGTAGGGGATGTGCAGGCTTTATGAAGACCACGGGAAGTATATATTCTTGTACTTGGTTCTGGATTGGTTTGGTTTGTCGCTCTACGGTCATTTTTTGCATTATTTAGGCTGATTAGGCCGGGACCTACAGTTTAACGTGGATTCTGAACCACTAACAGACATCCATTCCACCGATAGGATTCGAACCTGAAGCCTGTGGTACTAAAGACCAGAGCGCTAGCCAATTGCCCATCAGGCCGATAACTGGTTCTGGTTGATTTTGGATCACATCAAAAATCACAAAATGTGAAAGTTATAAAATCTCTTTACAGTTTAAAAAATGTATTACAGAGGCAAATGAAAAGACAGCTAAGTGAGAATTATTACAAAAGTAGACATATATATTTTAAGATTTAATTTTCTTTTTCATTGGTGCAACCACCTTATGGTGGTCCAAGGTCGTCTGCCTACTGGCAGATTTCGAAATAGGAAATGTTTTCGTTTTATGGGTCAGAGTTGTCAGACCTACTACCGGGACCTATGGTTTAAGATGGATTCCGAACTGCTACAATCATCCATGGCACCGCCGGGACTCGAACGCTGTAGCACCGAGTTCCAAAGCGCTAGCCACTCAACGGTCTGGCCTCGAGTTTTAGTTTAACCTCATTTAATTTAAATTTAACTTAATTAATATATTTCTATATAGACACCATTAATTGCACGAAACATATCAGACATATCTACAGCGAACATGGCAAGAAATCGAGTACCATCTTGATATGGTACTCGATTTCTTGCCATGTTCGCTGTAGCATACCCTCACCAATGATGACAAGGCCATCAGCGATCCTGTGATTTAGATTAGTCTTGTACCGTACCTTTGTTCGATACGCGATATCTTTTTCATAACTCCATAGAAATACTTTGGAGTATAAGTATCAAATGAATTAAATATTTCATGAATGAATTATGAGGAATTATAATTAGAATGAATTGTCAGTATTTTCAGCGACTTGTCTTTGGAAAGTCAAACACATTAACGCAGATAGTGCGTGGTAGAAAACGAATGGTTATTTTAGAGCAACTTTCTCAAGAATTCTTATTATTTTTACAGTGAATTTCGATAGCATTTAAGCTATATCAGGGATGCACAGACTTATGAACACCACGGGACGTATATATTCTGGTAACTGGTTCTGACTGATTTTGGATCGCACCAAAAATCACAACCCTTGAAAGTTAACATAAAATCTCTTTACAGTTTAAAAATCTATTACAGAGGTAAATGAAAAAACAGCTAAGTGAAACTTATTACAAAAGTATAAGTATATATTTTAAGTTTTACTTTTACCTCGCCCGACTCATGCGGAGCACCCGTAGGTAGAAGTCTGACTTCTGCTCCTTACAGTCATAGGAGACCGGGACCTACGGCTTAAAGTGGATTCCGAACCACTACAAACACCCATGGCATCGCCGGGACTCGAACTCGAAACCTGTGGCACCGAGCGCCAGTCACTCGGGCATCAGGCTCCACATACTACTGTGCCCAAAAAAGTAAGACCCAATTATCTTTTTTCAAAAACCCTTTATTTATTCTTCCAAATTTATTTCATCGCCTTCAAAGTAATCCCCTCCGGACACAATGCACTTATGCCAACTTTTTTGCCAACAACAACAAACATTTAGACAGCCTGGTCTTGTATGCCTTAAGGCAAGCGCTGCACAGATGTTACTCACTTTGCATTACCCACTACAAACATCCATGGCACCGGCGGTACTCGAACTCGAAACCTGTAGTACCGAGCGCCAGAGCGCTAGACACTCGGCCATTCCTTTAAATTAATTTAGATAAAGAAGACTTCAGATTCACTTATATATGTATGACATTTATTGTGCATGCCAGCAGGCTTCATTATCGTTCTACTAGTCGCTAACATCTGATTTTATGATTTTTAGCACTTTTTTCCACTTAAAAAAAAAAAAAAAAAAAAAAAAAATCTTCTCGTGGTTTGTTTCCTTTCTGAAAACGGATTATTTTGGCGTCCCAGAACCATAGAGTAGTAATAAAATAAAGCCAGTCTCCCTATTCTAAGGAATAGAAAGTTGGGGCAAACATCTGCCGTCCTTTTCTCACTAGAGTTGGCGCTGTATCGCCGCTTGCCTTCTTTTCCCTGCACTTATTTATTCAGAAAACATAAACATACTACGAAGTGATTCTGAAATTTCCAAAATTCTTTTCCTTAAAACATGCATTTATTTAACTAAAGATAATGTGCTTACTAAAGATGAATAGATGCAAGAAATGTTATTTGGTTTATAACTCTGATCATTTTGTATGAAATATAATAAAACACCACAAAAAGTTCTTATAAATGAATATTTTAGTTTTAAATCATTTTGGAGGGAAAGTATTACACGAGAAAGTTTATTAATTGATTAAATGCAGAATATTTAAAAAAATTATATTTACATTTATTTACAGCTAAAAAAAAAAAATGAACCATGTCTTTTGAAAACAGTTGTAGAATAATATATATTTTTATTCCTTCGCGCCAACAGCATAGAATAGTAATAGAGCCAAGAATAAAGATTGTTGCCAAAAATCGCCAAGCTATCATCGCATATGTTAAACTACAAAGTAAAAGTCATGTGAGGATTATGTTTCACTATATTGGCAACCACAATGCGATCTCTAATGCATTATTATTCCAAAAAAAAGGAATAATTTCTTTTGAAAATCGTTGTAGAATAGCAGATCACCTTCTCGCTTCGCGCCAACAGCATAGAGTAATAATAGCCAACAATATAGATTGTTGCCAAAATCGCCAAGTTATCATCGTATATGTTAAAATTCAAAGTAAAAGTCATGTGAGGATTATGTTTGCCCCAAATTGGCAATCTTTATTACATTACTATTCTATGATCGTTAGAGTCAGATTTTATGATTTTAAGCACTGTTTTTTTAAGGAAATTGTTATCATGGTTAGCTCTCTTTATGAAAAGTAATATTTTGTAGTTCCAGAACTGTGTTCGAGGAAAACGGGATAAGCTTTCTAAATCCAAGATGGTCCTGTTTTCAATTGGACATATGGTCACACCCTTTTTGTTCCGTTTCTTAATTGGATGTTTGTTAGTGGTTCGGAATCCCCTTTAAACTGTAGGTCCCAGTCTGTTTAGCCCTCATATGCACAGGATGGCCGTAGAGCGACAAACAAACCAAACCAATCCCTTTCTTGATTTCGTGATCTACATATTCCAAAATCAGTTGTTGCTCTAACCCTGTATTCTTTCTCTTATTTTCTCACGGCAACGGTGTTTTGCTTTTTAATAATTGCTGAATCAACATCTGTGTTCGGGGACGATGTTCATCTCTTCATTTCTCACGCTTTGCGAAGTGCTAGCCTAAACAATTTTAATGATCTGTTTTGACTTTCAGTAACTGCCAGGCGCCATCTTATGACGTATTGCTACCTTCTCCAGCTGCCTGATCGCAATTGTTTAAGACTCCAATGATACAACCATTTATGTTTCACGCTTGTTCATTTGTTTGATGATACTACTTGGATTTTCAGCTGCACTTGGTTAAGATTTGATGACACAAGGGCATTTTTTGCAAAACTGTTCCTAAGAATTCGTAAAATGGCCAGAATTGTACTGGGAAAAAACGATAAATGCTCTAGTCTAATAAAATTAATTAAAAAAAGCAGTTCAAGCAAATACTTGTTTGAAATAATTTGATCTGAAATGTTTTAAAAACTCGGCAATTTTAAATATCGTATGATTAAAATAATCTTACGACATATAAAATTGCTAATTGCTAAAATTATTTATTAGTATTGTAAAATTATTAAAATTAGTTTTAACTAAACTAGATTAAAAAAGCAATCAGTCAGAAATAATCTGTATCATTATATTCAACACCGTCACCATTATTAGAGGAACATACCGTTGACATGGATTTTGATGGTGTAGAACAGGGGTCTCCAAACTTTCCAGCCTTAGGGCCATATTGTTTACTCCAGTAAGTACCAAGGGCCAAAATCGTTTTAATTTTCTGCCATTATCTATGATTTCTAGTGTTTTAATGTGTTTTTTATCCAAATTATTACAGCAAAAATAAGCTATTCGCTGTCGCGGGCCGGATTGACGACACTGGCGGGCCGTAGTTTGGAGACCCCTGGTGTAGAAGATAATTTCTTAAATCTTTTCTTATTCAGTAATGTCCCCTTTGAATTCTGTTTCATTTTGTCTGTTTGTTGATTATTTTGTCGGATTAAATGATCTTTTGGATTTTACATATTTTTATGTAGCCTTTTGCTTTTTGTGGTTAACTTGACTTATGTATAGCGAAACTGTTCCCAACAATTCGTAAAATGGCCAAAATTGCACCAAGAAAAAGAGATTAAAACTCTAGTTTAATAAATTCAATTTGAAAAGTATTTAAAACAAATACCTGTTTGAAATAATTTTGATCTAAAAATTTTTAAAAACTCGGCAATTTTAAATATCGTAGGATTATTTTAATTTTACGACATGTAAAATTGCTAATTTGTTTAGTATTGTAAAATTAATTAGTTAATTAGTATTGAAAAACTGCTAAAATTAGTTTTAACTATCATATCAGTCAGAAATCATATCTATATTCAACAACGTCACCATTATTAGAGGAACATTCCGTTGACGTAGATTCCAATTGTGATTCTAATGGAGTAGATATAGTTTGATTTGGTTTG